>SMSR01016026.1:223920-267532 GCA_019453355.1 Ceratina japonica | reverse complement strand
GAGGAGGAGGAGGCGTCTCGTTCGGCTTTCGCGTTTCTGCGACGCGATTAATTATTGATAACGCGTTATGAATCGTGGGAAACAGGATCCCCGGCGCGGTTTCTGGACGGGGTGCCGCGTGTCGCCGGGAATAATTCATGTTTCGCGCCGTCTTCGCAGCCCCCTTTTCCTTCGTGTCGCGTCGCCCGCTGCCAACGTTTTGCTTTCATTCCCTGGCCCGATGACCGCCACGCGCTTTCTTTCGCAGATTCTTCGAGGGTGAAGAACGGATAGATACAAATTGCAAAATGCTGTCGCGGCTCTCGTCCCGGACCCGGGACGCCGCCGCCGCTGCTACTGCTTTTTCTACCGTTGTTGTTGTTTCTCGGAACACCCCGCCGTTTATTCGACGCGAAGCGTTCCGGCGAAATTCTACTTTCATTATTTATAATTTTATTAAATATTTATATTATACTTTTATTCTTTACTGAAATAATAAAACTTGAATTATCTACAACTGCGTCAAAAATTTATTCAGTCTTTTTGGAATATCAGTGAAAATTCTTACCCCTTTACCCCAAGTACGTAGTCTCGAAACAATAATTGTTCTACTTTCATTACAATTTTATTAAATATTTATAATATACTTTCACTCTTTACTGAAATAATAAAACTTCAATTATATGCAACTGCGTCAAAAATTTATTCAGTCTTTTTGGAATATCAGTGAAAATTCTTACCCCTTTACTCCGAAGTACGTAGTCTCGAAACAATAATTGTTACGTCGCTTCAATCAAATTTGAAGCATCGTTTTCGCGAGTCTAATCTCGCCTACTCGAAATGAAAATCCACTCGAGGACGGAGCCTCTCTCTCGCCGGCGCGGAATGGAAGCGAAAAGCAAATGAAACGTCGTCGGTTCACTTGAGAGCGTTCGCGGACGCGAAGGGACGATGGAGTTAATGCGGCGTTGTTTCGCGGAGTGATTCAATTAAGGGAACGTTAATTAATTAATGCGAGGAGACGAGACGGGATGAGACCAGACGGGAACGGGTTTAGGAGTTTACCCAAGCTTCTACGTCGGAGACAAAAACTGGAAACGTTCCGTTGTCTCGCGGGCACCGTCTTGCCTCTCTGTTTCGTTACATTATTTTATATACTGTTTTATATACTGACTCGAATACTATATTTCATATGCAGCTTCGTTGTATTTATTCAAGTGAAGAAAATGTCCCACTTTCTGTTCATGTCACTAACTCATTTCTCTATAAAATAATATAAAATGAAAACTATATCAGTAGAAATCGAAACATATATTATTTCATCAATTTGTTTTATGTACTGCTTCATATGCCAGTTCATATATTATTTCATACGCCGTTGCGTAGGCCGTTTCATTGCACTGTTTCATTATATTACTTCATATATTGATTTATGGGCGATTTCATGTAGTATCCGATTCCTTAATTGCTTTAATTAATTGCGGATGCATATGCGTCCGGAGGGAACGATTTCATTTGACTTAAAGGATAGTACAAGGCAGCGGCAATATGTAAGTAAGTACCGCGTGAGCGCGCCGTTCGTGAAATTGTCTTCGATCGTAACCCGATCCGAAATGGCGGCCAGATACAATCTTTCGCCGGTGTAACTTCCTAATGGTTCGCACGTATAATATGTAACTATACGTAGGAAAGACGCATTCCGATCTCTGACTTCGCTGCTTTCAGGATTTTTCCCCGGCCAGATTTATTCAGCTGCCGCGTCTAATCGTGGTATGAGATATGCATGACCTTTCCCCGGTTGCCGTGAGACGTATATTTACCTCGATGGGGCCATTAGGCGACNGTTTCTGTTCATGTCACTAACTCATTCCTCTATAAAATAATATAAAATGAAAACTATATCAGTAGAAATTGAAACATATATTATTTCATCAATTTGTTTTATGTACTGCTTCATATGCCAGTTCATATATTATTTCATACGCCGTTGCGTAGGCCGTTACATTGCACTGTTTCATTATATTACTTCATATACTGATTTATGGACGATTTCATGTAGTATCCGATTCCTTAATTGCTTTAATTAATTGCGGATGCATATGCGTCCGGAGGGAACGATTTCATTTGACTTAAAGGATAGTACAAGGCAGCGGCAATATGTAAGTAAGTACCGCGTGAGCGCGCCGTTCGTGAAATTGTCTTCGATCGTAACCCGATCCGAAATGGCGGCCAGATACAATCTTTCGCCGGTGTAACTTCCTAATGGTTCGCACGTATAATATGTAACTATACGTAGGAAAGACGCATTCCGATCTCTGACTTCGCTGCTTTCAGGATTTTTCCCCGGCCAGATTTATTCAGCTGCCGCGTCTAATCGTGGTATGAGATATGCATGACCTTTCCCCGGTTGCCGTGAGACGTATATTTACCTCGATGGGGCCATTAGGCGACGGTAATTACGCCGTTTAGCCGACGGTAGTTCACCAATCGTAACGAATCGCGCTTCTACATTCAGACGTACACCCAGTAAATACGATGATCAGCCGAACAGGATTATTAAGAAAAATTGCTGTGAGCTATTGATTATGATGGATAAATCCCGCCCGGGGGATAACTCATTTACCGCGATAAGTATTCACGGCTCGAACACACGATTTGCACTTTCCATTCAATTACACTAACTGTTTACTCGGAATCAATCTACGTGCAATTCAGCGCGAGCTGAAGAATCTCGATTCTGTCGCGCTGTTCGACGTTTAGTACGTCGGGTCGGGGAATTTCTCACGGGGGCCAGAGACTAGACAGCAGCGTTGCCCGAAAGCGTGACACGGCACGGGAACTTAAATAGCCGCGGCCAGCGATAACGAGACAAAATCGCGNCAGTACGTCGGATCGGGGAATTTCTCACGGGGGCCAGAGACTAGACAGCAGCGTTGCCCGAAAGCGTGACAAGGCACGGGAACTTAAATAGCCGCGGCCAGCGATAACGAGACAAAATCGCGAGAGCAGGAAATAGCTAGTCGGCGATTGTTCGAGGCACACGGGTTCGTCGTTCGGCCGGGTACACGGAGAAAGGTGTTTGCGAACAGCCTTGGTGGGCCCCGAAGAACCGGGGGCCCCGCATTGTTGGTAGGTGTACCGCCTGTCGCTGGTCCCTGATTCATTGCCGCGCCTTGCAATTCATCATTCTACTTCACCGTGTCCCGCCGCGTCGCGTCCTATCCCCCTTCTCGCTCGCGCTCACTTCGCGCCAATGATAATGACCCAGGCTACTTATATTTTTATTTACAGAACGCCTTTTTGTCTTCGAATAACTCCGAACGTGAGAATATCTAAAGGGGGCCCCCTCCCCCGATCGTTTATCTCTTACCGCGTCATTTCGATTCACGGGAAATTATCATGTATCGGGAACTGAATTCTTGTGAACGTATTCGGTGTTATTAGAGAATAATCTCTTCGGCCGGAGAGTTTAATAACTTCATGCCAGTCGGATCAGGACGTATGATCATGAGATCGTTCTATATAGGAGCACGTCCATCAATAACGCATCGGCCATTAAACCTATCAAATCGGGAGCAAAAATTTCTTCATCAACTCCTGCCGCATGCGAGCAGCCGCCGCGCCGGGGGCATACTCATTAACGATCCGTCCGATCACGAGGCGGACATTCAGCAAGGATTCCGTGGATAAACGCACGCGATGTTCACCGAAGAGAGATAGGGATTATCACGATACCCGGAAGGTTAATAACGAGAGGAGGATCCTATCATAACTATGAAATCAATAGAAAAAAATTGTACACGTGTGCACCGTGGAATACGCTAGGTACAAGTTACATCGCTAATTAGCGAGCAGTTTAATTACACGGCGAGAGTCGTAGATAAGAATGCTCCTTCGGGTTAGAAATTTAAGATATATTATATAAACTGCGAATTGTGTTTAGTCATGAGACGCGTGCAATTTTTTATAATTCGAGTAATAATTTAATTAACCTCAGATCCTAATTGTGTCTTTAAATCGTGAATTGTAATTGGCCCAGATTAGAATGTGCCTTTGAGTTAAGGAATCTCTTTGATTTGATGATTTTATAAATGCAGTTTTTGATTAATACTTTTAATCTGAAATCATTTAATGAGAGTATTTAATGAAATAATTGAAAGGACATAAGAAAAAGGAGGGTCTTGGAGATCGTTGCCAGGATTAAGGGGAACAGAAATGGAGAATGGCAGCGGCTCGCGTTCCCAACGGGGCGACGGAAATGGTGTCGTTCGTGGCAATTAACAGGAAACCACCGTGTCCCTGTTGGGAAACGCTGACGCAACTGGCAAACGCGAACGTGACTGTCGAACTGGCCGTAATTATAGTCATCGATAATAAGCTATTTATGTATTCGTCGCAACCGCGACGGACGCCTCGCCGGGGGATGAGAAGGAAGGAAACTGCGTAGACCCTAAAAGCGATTCTCTCCTTTATTTAGTCCGCAGACTGTTTGCGGCGTGAATGATATTATTGTAATTATCCCTCGACGGATGTGTCGCAATCCACAAAGCGTATAATGGAGAGTCAATTGCAAAATCGTAGTGAGATCAATACCTCCAATTTAATGATCTCTTATGTCGCTTTTCTTGCATGAATTATGATATTTTAACATCTGACTGTGGTTGGACGAATTAAATTGATATTAAATATTTCTTCACCACTTCTAATATTATTTCACAGTTTATCTCGTTGAAAACCATGATGCATGACTTTATATAAAGGCGGCTAACATTTTACGAGCATTTAACGTTTGTTTCTATAGAGGAAGTGTTAAGGGACGCGTTGCAGGTCTGTTTAACATGCGGCGTAACCCGCACAACAGGTGCCGAGCGCCCAGGGTGCTCTTCAGGGTCGCGAACCGAGATGATCGCGGCCAGGGCCCATCGGATCGGTGAGGCTGAATCGAGCGCGATGAACAAGAGAAACGCGAGTCAGGGAGCGAAAAGAGAAAAGTAACGAGAAAGGGGGGAGGAGGAGGAGGAGGAGGAGGAGGAAAAAGGAAAAGAAAGGTTGGCGCGGTGCCACGAGAGGGAACGTAAACTGATCGCGCAATCTGCCGGTGCGCGCGGCAAGTCAACTCCGGCCACGAAGAATTTCAATCAGTAATAATATCGCCCCGTGCTTTCCATCGTTCCATCCCTGTTCCGCGTCCGCCGACGACGGCCTCCGTTTCGCTCGCCGCTGCCGTTTCTTCGCTGCCCGGGCGCTCGGTTCCCATCTTGGTCAGGATTCAGCCGTGTTTCTCTAGCCCCGATCCCCATGCCGGTTACAAATGGCGTCATTATTCCTTAATAATTCGAGATGCCCGCCGACCGGACATTTATTGTTCGCCAACGAGAGACGACGACGCTACCTCTCCTAAGCCGGTTTTTTTCCTAGCCGCGGCGACCGCCGCCGCCGCCGCCGCGCCGTGACTATAAAACCGATCAAAGATGTACGCGACCGTCGTATAATAACCGTTTACGTACTCGCTCGGGTTTATCGCGGTTTCCGACTGATCGATTCGACTCGGGTTTCGCAATACGACAAAAATAACGCGCTTGTACGATTCTGCAACTTTGTTAATTGGATTCTGTCCACGAAACTTAAATCACAATGGTAATAATAATGTCAAGCGGTACGAAACTGGTTTCAAACGACATGACACTCGGCCGATCGGGGCCCTATACATAAAGAGACTCGGGGTTATTTTTTTCTATAGGTAGAACAAACGGCAGGAACGTGTCGCAATTACCTTCCTTGACACGAATGCGTTACAGAGCGGCGCGATCGGAGTGCTCTTCGTGGGCAGCGCCGCGCGCAACTTCTCATTGTTGCTATTATTCAACCGGCAGATTAGATAGGAACGAGTTTTCCTTACGCGCGGATCAATAAGAAATCATCGGACCGTGTGACGTCTAGATTAGAACGATACGCCGGCGCCGAAGAAAGGATTTTCTTCTTAAATGTCAGTCACGCACACGGCGTGTCGTAATAATTATGTAAAACCACTCAAAAATATATCCGCATGCAAATCATTTCATAAATAGACGTTTTACCGATTCAGCGGTGATTGCATATAATTACAGGAGAACCAGTAAAAAAATTATAGCATGAACAGAGATCGTAACGACTCGATACAGAGTTTGTTAATTTAATTATTTCCACGGCATGGCATAAATTACGGGAATTGCAAATGTGTCACCTATTTTACGCGCCAATGTAAATCGGTCGACACTTGCGAAAACGCGATCGGTTTTTTTCCTTTCACTTACGGACGCCGATTCCGTGCGCGTCTACCGAGTCGTTGACTTTTTGACAAAAATATTTGCCGAACGATGTTTGCGCGTTTACCGGACGCTTTGTCGACGCGTTAACGAGTTAATATTGAACTTTTCGTCTCTCTTAAAACCCGCGTGTCCGTGTTTGAACGGCGAAACGTTTAAAAGTTATTTTCGTGGCCGCGATATTTCGGGCCCTGCCGCGGCGCGGTTCTCGCGCACCCGGCAAAATATTGACACTGCCAAGAAAATCTGTCAAACCATTCTTTTCTGCCGTGTTGCAAAGAATGTTCGCCGCGTTGCGCTCAGTTAAAAATTGCCTCGGCCGGTGAATTCCTATCCTGCATAACAAGACTTGGTAAAAAATCACCAAAACTCGTGGAGAATTTACAAGTGATAAGTTGAACGTCTCTATTTCTGTTTACGTAAAAATTTTTATCTGGCGTGTTTTCTGCGTATAAATTGGGACTTGAAAAAAATGGATATTTGCGTATATTTAAATACTCTGGAATTTTCGATAAACTATTTTGCTAATTACTCTGAGATTCGTTTCTGTTACTTTAACACGTGTATGTAGCGTTAGAAGCAAGATAATGAAAGGTTTCGAATAGGATTCTAATCTAACGGTTGGAATTTGGGCCCACCACCTGTTCCCAGGTTTCGGCATCCGCAACAGGATGTTCTAACGAACGGGTCTTCGAATCAACCGAGGTTTAGTTAAAACTCGACACGCGTTTCAATTTTTACGCTTGTTTACGTCTAGTTGCTATAAAACAGTCGGGCATCTCCCCACCAAATCATCGATTCAATTTAGTTTCTTACTCGGGTTATCAAATTTTATATTCGTATTCATGTATCAATAATGAAACGCAATTTTATGATTGTAAATCATAGAATTGTGAGACGAATATTGTATTAGCTTTAGAAAAATGGTGGTATATTATAAAAAGAATGATTGTAATGAAGAAAATTCTGATCAACCTGTTCAATTATAACTTGAGAATTGGCCTTGACTAATATAATTAAATATAATTAAACTAATAAAATAATTTCTCACTCCCTGACAGTGTTAGAATGAATGAATTGAACACCGCTGGTCTAGGACAGCGAACCCGATTTTTTTCAACAAAGAGAGGATTCCTTTCGGGGTTGGCTATATCCTTTCTCTAGACTCAAGGGTCTTCTCCTACACCGCAAGCTGCTACGGGGAATGCAATTAGCCGGGGCCTGGCTTTTATAGAGCACACGGATTCACGAAACTATTTCTCACGGGTCTTCCGTCGCCGCGTTGTTTCTTCGAAAATACTTTTTTCTCCCTCTCCGGCGGCGAGATCTGCGCGCCGGGGAACGTCCTATTACGGCCAGGAAATGAAACGTCGGCGTATTTATCATCTCGAGTTCCACGCTTTTCATTTTTTTTTTTTTTTGCAAAGTTTCCCTCGCGAAAGCGAACGGATTATCCCGGCAACGATTCGAACGAAATTTATCGACGGCACGCGCGCGGAATTTTATCCGACAAAGCGGAAATCGGAATTCGAACGACGCCGAAGTTGTTGGAAATGGAATCTGCTCGAGAATAATCATAGGGAGAATATTGTCCGCTTATTTCAGACGTTCGGTCGCACTTATCCTCCTATTTTTAATTGCAGTATTTCAGTCAATCTCTCTTCGTTCACGATCGATTGAAATAACCCGTTTGAAAAACTGAGGAAGACTCGAGGAAACTCAATAAGTATACTAATCGGCGTACTTAAATTACCACTATCGGTGACTCGGATCGGCGAGTATCGAAAAATTTCAACCGCATCTGGCTCGAAACCGGAAGATCCAGACGCAGGCCGGCCGCTTCTTCCATACAAATCGTCGGACGGGTAGAATTATCAGGCTTCGGTCCACGGAAAGCGAGGATCTCGCGTAACAGGTGGTGGACAAGATTCTCGTTATTACCGGTCCGATCGACATTAATCAATGATCCAACGAGACGCGGCCTGCCCGCGACCATAAACGTCACTCCTTCCAGTTGTAAAATTGCGAGTTTACGCGTTATCGCGTGTTCTCCAAGCGAGATCGCCCCTAGCCCTCGTTTCACGCTACAGGCCCTCGTTCCTTCAATACTAAGCCATCTCGAATCGCGTTTAAATCCAAGCCAATTCCGTCCCTCTTATTAACCGACGCCTGAAGCAGTTACTACACAGTGTAATAAGGCATAAGGACTTCCACTTATTTTCAATATTGCCATTTACAAGATTCCTTAAAAGCCGATGAATAAATTCTAATTTCATATCTCGCGGGTGGACGTTTTCTCGTTCACAATTCTCATTCAAACTTCAGTTTCAACTTGTTACACGTATTGATACGAAGTCTGAACGGTCTCGCTTCGCCGACTAATTTCCTTCGACATTACGTAAAAATTGCGTTTGCAGGAAACGCGGAGCGCGTAAAAGTACGTCGAAAGCGTAACGCATAAANGGTGTAAGGCATAAGGACTTCCACTTATTTTCAATATTGTCATTTACAAGATTCCTTAAAAGCCGATGAATAAATTCTAATTTCATATCTCGCGGGGGAACACGTTTTCTCGTTCACAATTCTCATTCAAACTTCAGTTTCAACTTATTACACGTATTGATACGAGGTCTGAACGGTCTCGCTTCGCCGACTAATTTCCTTCGACATTACGTAAACATTGCGTCTGCAGGAAACGCGGAGCGCGTAAAAGTACGTCGAAAGCGTAACGCATAAAGCTTCGCTCAATCTCGTAATAATATCTGTTTAACAGACGTTTAGGGGAATCGTTCGGCCGGAAGGATCCACTAATTTCGAAAACGATTCGGCAGCGCCGTGCCACACTTTATCGAGCACGTACACGGGGCTGTAATACTGTTTTCGCGTAGTGGCAATCAGCGGTAACCAGGTTGGCCGGCAGTCGTAATTGCACGGGAGTACGTGCACCGCCGTGATACGCCGGGATATTACAGTTTGTTGATAGTTTTGGATACGTATACGCGTTTCGCCCACGTGGCCGCTCTCGCAATTTCGGTTCCAGTAAATAACCCCCCGCGCCCGCGCGCGGCCCCTCTTGAAATTACGCGGTCCACTCGCCGCCGTCGTCGTCGCCCGTTATTATGACGTCGTGGAATATAGATAAAGTTATAGCAATTCCAGTATCGCGTTACCCATTGCCGCGGTCGTCGCATGAGATTTTTATTAAGGCGATAAATCCCGCGGATTCGCGGAATTTTCGTTCGCCGTCTGAACGTGATTTATAAAATAATTTGCATCTGCTCGGACAATTCGAAAGGAAGAATCGCAAGATAAATGAACAGAGAGAAATAAATATTAATAGACGAAGTGTCTCTTACGGCCGATTCTTGTAATATTTATTAATTAGACGTTTTATCATCTCGGCGATAGGAACTCTACGACGGACGTTAGCATATTGTATGGCTGCAATCAATTTGACGCGCGTCAATTTTCTTTTTTACGATACTCCGCGATGACTGGGTTCCACGAAGGAAGCGATAATTTTAATTTCATGCATAATTATGTTATTGATGACGAGAAAGGAAACGAGGCTTCTTCGAGAGAACGTTCACGTTGACACTGACGTCTCGCTGATACCGCGGTGAAATTATTAATAAGCGAGGAGTCATCTCAAGCGGTTAATTGAATTTTATAACCATGTGATTGATGTCAATTAACATGTCCCTTCTTTCCTCCGTGCAAATGTCACTGTGACACGGTTTCATACGCGACGACGATACATCTTGGATTCTAGCTAATTAAAATATGAATATAAATAAGAAATTCTGAAAACGTGTACACTTCATTTAAATTTATCACTTTTCCTGATTTTATCTGTATTTATGATCATCTTAGCGTCCTGTCACGTTTCATGCATATTTTACAATTTCAATTCCCAAGTTTTAGACTTTCAAGGAGTCGTATAGTAATTTAATTCGAGATCCAAAGATTTGGGCCAGGATTTTTGGATTGAAAGATACGAGGAGGGACACGGCAGGCCACCAACCGCGTCGCAGGTGCAACGCCGCGGCCGATGTATGCTATTGAAAACCTCCACGGTTTCCGGTTCCGATAAAATCGTCGATAGGGTGCTACGGCATGGCGGCGCGCCTCCCGTGAATCGGATAGTGCGAGGAGATAATGACACGCGTGTGGGAATCGCGAGGGCGTAACAGCGTCCACGATTTCTTCCATCGAACGCGTCGATCCGCACGGACCCATGCGTGTTTCCCGGTAGAAGAAGTTCAGCCGAGCGATTAATCAAATGTACAGATCGCGTAAAAAGTGCGTTCATTATAAATTGATTAGTCTGTCTAATTCGATGGAAATTGATCTAATAAAGAATTTCAGTCTTTTACTTTCGAATGAGAAATCGTAAAATGATATTCAAATTTCACTTCAGCATCATTAAATCGAATTACATTAATTATTATATTGATTGCATATTTTAATACAATCTCGTTGACTTTTATTAAGAACCTGCCGAGTTGTTCTCATTCGAAGATTGAAGTAACAGATCTAATAATTGCGAGCGACGTGACGTCGACAAATACACGAGTCATCGCGCGTGTCACCCGTCGCTCGCATCTATCCAGGAGCGACACGGATTGAACGGGTATCGAAACCGATCCTCCGGTCGAAGAAGCACAATCGCCCGGAGGCAAACGCAACGCGGGAGAGTGAGTTAAAAAAAAAAAAAAAAAGAAACGGAAAACGACGTCGCGGACGCGAATCATTAATCCTCGCTACGTGGTGCCGTGTACCATGTACCTGCTCGTGATTACGGTTCCCTCGTCTCGTCTCGTTCCTCCTCGGTCGCCCCGAGCAGGGTGGTTACGAGGAGGAAACACCTACGACTTTTTTCACCTTCTATCTACGCTCCAACACGCGGCAACCGTCCTTTTACCGTACGGCGCGGCGCCTCCCTGAGCTGCAGGGAATACCCACCGAGATTTCCTTCCTCTTCTTACACGCCAGCGTCTCTTTTCTCGGTACCAGCGTTTAGGACTTTCAAGAAGTGCCGATCTTCTTTGATTTCTGTACAAATTTTCTAAAGTTCTAACTCTAATTCATCTCCCAAAACACATTATTCAATATTTATTTTAATACCTGTTAATTCATGCAGGTAATTATAATTTAAATTGCAAAATTTATTGAATGTGTCATTATCTGATTCAATGTTTAATTACTTGATTTATATATAATTTTGCCTACCTTTCTTGTATTTCAAAAAGGCACCTCTTATTTCAAATGAACTAACTATTTCATGACAATTCTAATCGATGAATAAAATACATCTACCTTTACACACTTATTTTTGGAAAAATGATGGATCATGTAATAATGATTTTTCCCACAAGAATTAAGCTCTTTATCAGAATGGCTCAGATATGAGGAAAGTTCCGCAGCATAACTTTTAAGCCTCTGATCCGCCGTCTATCCTACGGATTACAAACTTTCCTATTAATTTCTCCCCGCGTAATTAATAACCGCCTGATAAAATTGGCGTCGAGCTAATCACGCGTGACATCTTGAAGGTCCGGCTTTCAGGTTCATCAATAATACACGCTGGACCGAGCCAAACAAAGTTCAACTTGCTGCATTACCACAGCAGCTTGTTTGATTAGAACAATATTATAAATAATGCATAACTTGGTTTCTCACGTTATAAAATACCGTTAATTACATTCTGAATTTCCACGTATTTTTAGAAAAATCGTACGAATGACCTATACTATTTGCAATTTATAAAACGATGCAGGAACTTCATTAAAGCAATGAGACTNGGAACAATATTATAAACAATGCATAACTTGGTTTCTCACGTTATAAAATACCGTTAATTACATTCTGAATTTCCACGTATTTTTAGAAAAATCGTACGAATGACGTATACTATTTGCAATTTATAAAGCGATGCAGGAACTTCATTAAAGCAATGAGACTGCATGAAATTCTTTCCGATACGCGAATTCGATTCTGCATAAAAATACATTTGATCATTGGACGCAAGTATAATCGTGTATTAGAATTAATGATAGATCGGATGAAATCGAGATACGCGTAATCTCAGTCGAGCGGCGCGCGGTGAAAATAAAACGTAGGGATAATCGGGATTCAGAACGGAGTCCCTCGACTTCCGGCACGCGTACCTGTTGCCGTGGCCGACGGCGAGCGTGCTTACATACCTGAGGAGCAATACGTCGCCGTCGCGGCTACGTGACGATTATTTCTGCGTGTCTCGACAACGATTTCCTGATCGCAGACCAGGAATGCAAATCCCCCCGGTAAACGCATCTCAGTTTCTTATTAATCCTTACCTGAAAAACAAAAATTATCCCTGGTTAGATTGTTTTCGTCAATGTTTTAGAAAAATACTTAAAAAAGATACAAGATTTGTTTAAATAATTATTGAATATTAAGGAGGTTCATTCGAATATTAAGGAATTAACAGATAGATCTCCAAAAAAGAATTGGATAGTCTATAACAGTATACCAGGATACTTCAAAAGAATTTTTAAGTCATTTGGATACCTTAATGATGAGATATCAATATAAATATTTTTTACAATTTTACATGTAGTCATATAGAAAAGAGTGATTTCCCAGACTTCTATCGCTAATTTATTAGGTATTGACAGACAGTTTTGAATGAAACTTATGTCATATTAAAGAGAAACATTTAGCGAATATTTTAATTGGAAATTTAGGTAGATTGGGTGACTATGAATCGAGAAATATCTAAACACAACAAACGAAATCTGCATCTTTCACCAGTAAATAACCTCCGTTATTAACATTTAGGCTAGTCAAGCAAGCTCTCCTTTTCTATAATTTGCATTTGACTTGCTATGTACCAGATGAACCTCCTTAAAAGAAATACAAGTAAAATTTGTTCAAATAATTATTGAATATTAAAATCGACCTGAAACAAAGTTGATGCATATACAAAATGAATGATAATTAAATTTGATTATTCCAGATCTATTTTTCAAATGCTCGGCTTCAAACAAGTACCGCATATGAAAGGATGCGCGAGCGACAAAGCCGGTTGCATTAGCATATCCGAAGTCGCGTCTCGAGGACACGAGGACGAGTAATTGGAGAATCGGAACGGCGAGTCCGCGTCGCCGTCGGTCCTGGCGCATCGAACGGGAAATGGAACGAGCCGATATGAGTTTCGAGACGGTGAAGGAGCTACTTGTTTGCGAGAGCCATTTTACCAATGACTGGCCGGAGAACGTATGCACGAGACGCTCACGGAGAGCTCAATTGGAAGTTGATGGATCGCGTACGTCTACGAGGAAATTTTAGATAGCGTGATTGGTTGTTGGTATGCGCGGGGATACGCCGCTCGGATCGCGATGCGAAGATTTCGCGCCGCACTGTTATTGATAGTCTCGCGGCGTCCGAGCTTTGACAAACTATCGCCGATTTGATGCCTGACGTTTAAGTAATAGGGTTACAAATTACCTTGTTGTGTTTAGCGTCCAAATGACGCAGTCCGAACTTTTTTCAATTCCGATTAATCAATCGCCGATACCATCTTTTAGATAGCAAATGAAATCGAACATTTTTTTATCATATCCATTTCCGCGCGAAATTAATTTATGTTCTTGTTCTCGAGGAAATGGAATCGCAAACTTTCGAATTTCAATTAGCACCTTGAATCGTAAATAATATTCACTTGATCAGAATTTTATGTTCAATTCTTTGATCAACTTAAATGTTACACTCGGCTGAGTATATCGGAACTCGTGAGACCCATTAATGTTTTTGTCGAAGGAGTTCTCCTCGGCAGCGACTTCTTGTTTCTATAAATCACGATGCAACTGTACATAGTACGTAGATATAATACACGCATTAACATGCGGAGAAGGAGGCATATGGGAAAGATTTTCGCGCGGTCCCGTTGCGCTGAATAGGCTCGTTTATTCGACAAACAGCGCCAGCCAGAGCTTGAAAACGTTCGATCGACGGCTGGCTGGCCTATTAATTAAAAGTCGGTCCCACTTCGTTAAAAGCAAGTCGGTGCATGAAAAATGATTTCCTTGAAGATGCTCTAAGCTCCCATTGGAATAAACGATTTCGATTTTATGTTAGTTATAAAGTTAATAATTAAATTCTCATATCAGATACTCGTTCGATCGAACATCAAATATAAATATCAAAATTTTTTGAATGCACTGTAATATGTATTGAACAGCTTAAGAACGCAATGACCTTTTCGAGCTTACAGTATGGGTGGAGGCGAATGGAAATTCGGCTCGTAAAAAAGTTTATTAGATCCGTTACGTACGTCTAGTTCTCGCATTTGCCTAAGTAACAAGAATTAAGTCCATGCGTATCTTCTACATTGGCTTTTTATTACGCGGCCATACTCGACGGTAACAGGCACGCGGCATGACGTTTATTAAGTTCAATTTACCCAGCCTTCGATATGCAATTACACGAAACGGAGTTGTATCGAGGCCCGAACGTTTGTCGAAGAGGAGATATCACGCGAGGCATGAGCGTTAAGCGAAGCAGGCGAGGGATGAGCGAACGAGTGTCGGTTTAAGACGTCGAGTGTTTGAAGAAGGTGCTTCTAGAAATAGAGTTCAGCTGTTCAAATTGAACGAACCAATGACTATTTCACGGTCCAGATGCTTCGGTTAAACACCGTTCTTCCCGATCGGACGACGATTAAGCGTTCCCCGATGGATGGCACGTTCGTTCAGGAAATCTTCATCTCCTCGAAACGTGATTAATGCACAGGTATTGACTCGATGCGTGGAACGAAACATGCTGTTAAGGCGTTCCGACGATTCTTCAGACCGCTGGCAATTTCGTCTCGTCCACTGGTCATTCTTAAATCTTGTCCCCAAGTACTCGAGAGTTACTCATCGAATTCAATGTAACGGAATATTGATCAATGAAATATTAATATGGAACAATTTTACAACACTATGAATCTTAATCTCTAATTTAAATCTCGTAAAAAAGTTGTCAAACACAAATTGGATGCATTTTCTGTTAAATTTCGGCAGATTTACTTGTTAGTTTTTTAATGCTTTCGTAGAATTCAGGATGTAATTACTAAATGAAATAAAGAAATCTTTTCTTCACATATTTTTACTTCTCTCATTTATAAAACCATTCATCTATTTTGGTAAGGAATGTTTTCATGCGTGAAATATCGAAGAACGCGGTTTCTTTTCAGACGCGTGACGAAAATTAGATTTTCGCGGGCAGGTCGAGCGACCAGCGTCTGGAAGACACCTTAATCAAGATACCATCCGAGCATTCTCGGGCTCCCCTCTTCGCGAACTCCATTAACATATTTCACTCTTTAATTCGCGGCGTTTCACGGGACATTAACAGCAAGGAAGGATGCCACGTTGCTTTCGTGATAGATAGGACCGTTTCGTTTGTTTACCAAACTGTTCTATTTCTCTCCGATGCGGGAAAAGTTTCAGCAAAATCATTTCCGTGATGTTCACAATAATTTCGTACAAAAGTCATTTAATACTTTCACATAAAATATACATTCTATATAAAAAACACAAGATGAACATCGTTTTCTTTAAACTAGATTTAATTCAGATTTAAATCAAGTATTATAATTCTATGGATCGTTTATGGATTGAAAAATGTAATGTGCGACACTTGTTCAGAGAGCTTCAGTGGTTCATTTGGTAATTCGCCATGGATCATGAGGATCGATGGTCGATAACGGTATAAATAATATTTCATGGGACCGGTAAATTGTGATTTATCACTAAATCGTAAGTGGGAATTTTTTAATTGCTCCGACGCAATCCGCGAATCATTAATTATCGGTTATCACGGCGCGGCACGGTTTGATTTATGGGGCACCGTGCGAGATGCAAATTCATTCCCAATGATCGGGATCCAATTTCCTCCCCCCAAAAAAACACAACAAGTAGTGAAATTCTTCTAATGGCATCCTGTTAACATTACGAGAATTATTTTTATAATCACCCGATAAGTATTAATATTCAATAGGTATTGGTTTAGAAATACTTGACTATTCGCAAGTGAACTGCAGAAGAAATAAATTGCAAAGGGGTTTGCGATTCAATTAGCGCGGTGACCGAAATGGTGGATAAAGCCGGCTCGGTGGCATTCGACAAATCTCGCTCAAAGTGGCAGCGCCTCGGCCTGTTAAGCCCTGATTTACAAACGGAAATTTAGCGCGGCTTAAATTAAAGCGGCAAAACGACGATACTTATCGTGTCGTCATTTCCATCATTGTCACTGGCCGGTGAACCGACTTTACTAAATCTTCGCGACGGCGAGCTTATAAAGGAGCCAACCCACAGAAAGTCTCCGCTTTGCCGTTGATCGGATCACCGACGAACTCAGCCAAGCAATCGAACTATCTTTTACGCTCTATTCTTGAAACAAGAAAAATACTTCTACGTCGACTAAATTAAATGATATTAACAGATGTTATATTAAATAATAATTCAGAATAGTAATACTTGTATAATAATTATTTTAACAACAGTAATTATACTTTCTGTTCATTTCAAGTCTCGCAATTTAAAATCGAACTTAGATATCGTTCAATTTATTAAGAGAACAATTAATTTCATATTTCGCAACGTCTGAAGATTTAACAGCACGTGAAAGCGTCTGGTACAACGATAAGCGGAGCGAGCAACGTCTCGCGGCCTGAATAATTTTCGCCTCCGTGACGGAGCGCGCGAAATGGTTCGCGTCGAAGCGCGCCGAATAGTTTCCCTCATAATAAGCCTGCTCGTAATTTCCCCTCAATTAGCGGCCGGCGACGTGACGAGTCGCGCAGTCAACGCTGTTCCTTCGCCTCCCTCCGTGCTCCATTTTCCTCGTCTTAATATCCCTGCCACGGAATTAAATGATACAGGAGAACGAATACGATCACTCTGATCTCTGCGTCGTTCACTCAGAAATACGACGCGTACGAACCGCCGAACTCTTTTTATCAACAGTCTGCTTTTTGAAGATCTTTTTATCAGATTGTTTATCAGATCCATTACCAGATTATTTTTCATGTTTATTATCAGATCCATTGCCAGATTATTTCGCATATTTATTATCGGACTGCTTTCCAGATTTATCAGATTACTCTTCGTTCAGAGTATTGCTATTAATTTGTATAAAAGTTTAATAAAGTATGCAGACAGAGATTTGAATGTCCAATTTGACTCTTTTAATGTCGTATCAAAGAATGGGGGGTGAGTAGAAATTTATTTTATCAATTCAAACAAAAATTAATCTGCCTTTTGCTTTTAATGTTTTTCATAATTCATATAAATGGAAATCAGGTATGATAAATTTAATTGACTTCCTTATAGACTATAACAAAGTGTAGGGAAGTAAGACTTCATTATTTTTGCACTAATAGCCAGAGAACAATCTACCCATGAAGAGTTATTTTAATGTCTCGGAGTTCGAATTTGCTGGGACATTAATTTGAAAGTAGCGGCAATTATTTGTTTGATCGCGTTTTTGAAAAGTGATTCGTTGCGGGCATCGCATCTGGTCGGCTGCCAAGTAGCCGCTATTGGGACGGGTTCAACAGCCCTCGCCGTCCGCCGCCGCCGCCCCTGGACCGCCTGATTTGGCCTCATTTACGACGAGGTACAAAAATTCTTGTAAATTGGCCGTAATTTAGCGCACAATGGGACGAGTTGCGCCGCGCCGCGCCGGCGAGAGTTGAACGCACCGGCCCTTCCACTCGCCTCTCCACATTGCGTTGAGAAATTTTAGGCCCGTTTTACTCTATGTACACCGTCTCGTAAGTACAGTTAAACATCTCTTGCTAAATCAAACTCAGACTACAAAATAAATTTTCAGCAGTCAAACTCCGTTCTTCATTTCCTTTCTAACAGGAAAAAATTTTGTAGTTTCCATTTGCTAATGTAAGAACTATAAATTGAACAACATAATCCATCGGCGACTCTCGTTTGCAGTGAAGCGACGATTTAATCGCAAAACGATGAAAAACTTGCGGAGAAGTCGGCGTATTTCGGTAAGCGACAAATTGAAAACACGTGTAAACGGACGGTGTCTACGCGGAACAAGGGATAGCGCGTGGAAAGGCGGCGCGGCGGTGACAGCCGCGGTAGTTTTGTTAATCGACGCAGACCAAATAACGCAACACCGCGTCTCGCCGTTGAGATAATAACCGGGAAGGACGAAGAAGCTCGAGGAAGGCTAATTGGATCCAAGCTAATTCCGCCTGACTCCGAAGTATGCGGCGGTCAAAGACGTTTTTTAGCCGCGGATCTACGCCAGGACGATCGTTGACTCAGGTGGAATTGATGGATGGACAGAGAAATTTTCGGGATGGAGATGGATGCTGGATAAGCTTAAAACTGACCACATGAACAGAGTTAAAATCAGATTATTCCATTCGGTCAAACATATATTACAATATTTAATAATTGTGTTCACATGTAATTTGATTTTTAAAAAGCTAAACTATGGCCATTCTTCTCGCACAAAAGAATGAGATTAATTAATTATTGCGTCAGGGAATGAGAAGTCGCAGGAATTATCCACAACAAACATAGGTACATAGTTTCACGCGAGCGTCTGTAACGCGTGAAACTTCGCAGCAACAATGCAACGGCAGCAACGGCAGCAGCAGCAGCAGCAGCTCGAAGGAGCCTCGTATCCTTTACGAGCGCGGATCACGCGATGCGCCGTGGCGCTGATATAGAAAATTATCCGCGCTATCTGGGAGTAACGAATGCGGTATTACAGGTGTTACCGGTAATCATTAGCAGTTTCATACTTTTCTGCCGCCGCGCCGCCGCTGCCGTGATGATACAAAGGAACAGTGCCTTTAGTGGTACGTAATGGACGCGAGAAGAATGTACTCAACTACCAGTTCTCTCAATAGCGAGTTACAATCTTGCGGGATAATACAGGAATGTTTGTCTCAAATTATATCCATTAAACGACTTGCATCAATGTATGTAAAACAATTATGTTCTTAAGAGTATCATTAACTCTGACAGCTGATACTTTTCACTCTTCTCTCTATAATAAAAATAATAAATAGGATCTTGTCACACGTTACATGAATTTTATTGTAATTATTTCCCTGTCTATGTATCGAGTGAATTTGAACAATTCTAAGAACGGAATGATGGTCACAATTATTTTCTCTATTAAATAACAAGGGAATCGTTCTGAGGAACCGTCAGAATTTCGTCTGAGGGAAGATAATACTGGCGCCAAGTCATGCTCTTTGTCCGTTTCCTTTTTTCTCGTCCGTGTAGCGGCGTTGGCCGTGTCTTTCGCCGTCGAGGACCGTTCTCCTCCTCTTCTTCCTCCTTCTCCCTGTATTCTTTCCGCTCGGCGCAATGTCACCGCGACACGCATTCGTCGCATATAATTGTCCGGGGGTAGGTATTGTCTCGTAGTCCCCCCCGGGTTCCCCCTTCGTGTCGCTCGTTCTGCGCGTTTGGATTCTGCCGCGGCGAACCCGTTTCGAAGAACGGCTGCGGCTAAGTATTTTCGGCCTCTCTATTTATACTCCGCAGACTGTCAGTGTCTCGTAGGTGCCACGGGGTTCGGGTCAGAGGACACACCCCAGGGAACGCGAGGGAAAAACGAGGACCCGGTCTTCGTTAGCCGCCGTCCTGTTGCTGGCTCGCGCATAAACATTCGAACCTCGGCGAACTTGACGAACCACTTGCACGGTCGGAATTAATTCTGACCCGGTCAGCGAATTAATTGCCTCCTGGGCGCCACCGGATGGAACGCCGCTCTTTTATTTCTTTCATTCCCTCGCGTAGAGATTAACGGATTTCTCAGAGAAAATTCAGACCAATTAGCGAACGAGCAAAACTATTAATATTATATTTCTAGTTTGAAATTCTATTTTATAATGAATTTTTATTAAAGATCCATTGATTTTTATTCATATTAAGTAGTGCAGATACTACTTTACAAACCCATGTGAATTCGGCTACGTGACTTGAGTCGCAAGTGCAAAGAAACCGAGATAGGAAAATTTATTAAGTACTGTGATAATAAGTAAAGATAGGGAAGAATAAGCTTTAAATGTCGTTTCTCTATTTGTAATGAAACACAGTTTGGTTTATTCGCCCATAAAGTTTTGTAAAGAAGGAAGAAAATTATGTTCATAATAAGTAAATGAATTTCAGTATCAGGAAGCTGATCTATAAACTCCTTCATCAAAACACATCTGTCTCCCTGTATTAGTTTAGACACAGAGATTTCCTGTTACGTATTAATAAATCAGACAAAGCTCCTTTACATCCGACGCGCGGCGCGAGCACGACACAGGAGCAGTTTTCTACCGCACGTAGACGTTAACAACTTCCTCGAAGAGCGACGATTATAGGGAAAAGGATTGTCCCGTGTTTTCACGGGTCCCCGGCCAAGAGAAAGCCCGGTGCCACCGTCGCCGCCGCCGCCGGTCCGCGTTCTCTTGTTCGTTTCGCGTCTAGGAATAGCCGTAATGGCGCGGCGTGCGTACGCGCGTGAAGAATCCCGATACTTTATGGCGGCGATTATCGTTCAGCCGGGTCCCATGGGCCAAACCGCACTACCGGCTCTCGCCTCTTATTTTCGTCATTAAGCTGTGACTAATACGCCATATTACCGTGACGAAACGCTGCCAACGATACCGCGCCGGCTCTCTTTTCCGACCCGCCCGTTCCCCGCCCGGAAAAACTCTCGTTACACGGCCAGTTCGAATTCGGGGCGCGAACGCCTTCACGGTAGATTGACTAGCGTTCAACTAAGCCGTAAACCCTTTGACAGAGACGCTCTGTCACCTCGTTGCAAACGCGGACCGCGCGAGCCGAAACAGAGGACAGCTTTCAGAATGCCAGCTTTCCCTGCCAAATAGGCCCAATGATATTTATACCAAAGGAGTTATAAAAATTGTACAAAAAATTCAAAATAGCAATTTTATCATAGAAGAATCGAAATGCTAGTTTGAAATTCATATTTCTATAATATTTCTAAAAAAGGAGAGCTTAGAGGAAAAAAGGGGTGCGTGTACGGTGAACAGGAATAACGGGCGCGGGTTTCCTTCATGGGAACGGNTGAATCGAAATGCTAGTTTGAAATTCATATTTCTATAATATTTCTAAAAAAGGAGAGCGTAGAGGAAAAAAGGGGTGCGTGTACGGTGAACAGGAATAACGGGCGCGGGTTTCCTTCATGGGAACGGGAACCTTCATCATACGCAAGAATGTAAACACGGCAGGAAGCGCCGGGCAAACGAAGACTAATCACCCAGGCTTCCGCCATTTCGCATCATTTTTCTTGTTGCCGGCGCGGCGCGCCGCCGCGGCGTAGCGGACCTCGGCGTAGGCCGTTCCCCGTTGAAAACTATGATTTGATAGTAATTGAATTAATTGCCAAGGGCTTCCCGTGGCGTATCCTTAAATTAATCATCCCACCGCTTCGCCTCGATTGTCTCGCTGCTCCCATTCGACTCGGGACCTCCGCTACTCGAACGGATCTCCTCGAGGAATTGACGGATCTAGCTCGTCGATTAATGATTAGATTTCAATTATTATAATGATTAGAAAAATCAGTGTTTGCGTAGGCGCACAATCCATTTCGAAATTCGTCGAAATCTTTTTGAACCGGAAGATCGATTCTCTCCTGTAATCGATAATTTTCGTCGAAGCGGCTTCCGCTAAAATTAGCGTAACAACGAGATGAAAGCGATGGCGTCGGTTGTTCACCTCGCGGATCTTTCGCGTCCCCCTTTTCCCCGGCGGAATCGCGATCGGTCCACGAATCCCGGAGATGCTAATCACTCGGCGGAGGATCGAGAGTGGTTCGTGGAACCGTCGGCGGGATTAGCAACGGCTCGGGCCGCAAGTGTGTCAGAGAGCTGAACGGGACGCGGAATCCTGTTTAAAGGGGAAACAAAGGATCGGGCCGGGCTTTTGATGTCGAGATACGCGCGTTCGATTCTGTTAATTTGCCGGTTGAAATATTCTCACGACCGCACAATTATATTCGCATTTAGCGCGATCGCGCGGCGCGCAGTAATTAACGGTCCGGCGTCGGGGGAGTTTCTTCCTTAATCGATTTTATTTAGTTATTATTATATACAGCGGCCGGTGAGCTCTTCGGCGACAGTCGCCGATAGCCCGGCTCTCGTTTCATTTGTCCCGGGCGCGGTGACAGTGGAAAAATTGTTGATCCTCCCGGATCCACGGGGAGATCTATGGTCGCCGGAGAACGTGTCTCTCCCTCTCTCTTTCTCGGTTGACATTCTAATGCAGCGCAGATAAATTGGATTGACATCTCGGATAGGCGGGATTGGCCTGGCTCCAGCGTCGAATGCCTTGATTAATATGCCGGTAATTAGTTAGCGCTGCAACCGCGAGTTACAGATATTATTATGCTAATTACGCCGGCGACGTTGAGTAATAGGCTGCACGTGAAGCGAACGGACGAGAGGCCAGCGGCCCACGTTTCTGCCATTTACACGCCGCCGCCGTTCGGTTTAGCATTCCGAAACGGAGAGACGGGAGAGAAGAGGGGGGGAAAAAAAAGGAAACGGCGACCTTGAGGGAAAAAGAATAGGAGATCGCCGCCGCCGCCGCGAAAGCGAAAGGGTGAACGTTTCTTTTACATTATGCGTGCGTTCGCCAATGCTGACTGCCTGTACCGTTACTTCAGACGCGCTTATCTTTCAGCGGTCAGACCGGACGACTGGAAGGGAACGTTTAACGATCTCAAAATCGATCCGCGATATCCTTGCGCGTTACAATTGATCTTCATTGAAATAAAGTTTATTCTCGTTGTTGATCCAATTCCCTGGAGGGGAGCTTTGCAACTGGGTAACAAAAATGATCGGAGGCACAGCACGAGGTGCTCTTACTTCTTATCCGAGTTCCCAGCAGCATTTACGACGCTGCGTCGTCGCGCACGCAGCGGCGGCACGGAGACCACGAAAAGGAACGACGAACCCGGTACGTGGTGTGTGTAGCACGGTAAAAAGGGCGGGAGGAGTAGAAGGTGACGAGGCGCGGGTTCCGATATCGAAGGGCGGAGGAAAGAAGCGCGAACATCGGAACGCGGGGAGAGGGCCGAGGTGTCGTTAAAAGGCAGAATCGACAGAAAGGACGAAGAGGGAGGAGCGAAGGGTAAAAAGAAGAGCGAGTCGATCGATCGGTCGGCAATCGATGAACGGGTCGGAGTTGCTCGCTTCACGAAAACGAAAATCCTTTCGATCCTGACCGCTGGCTGGATCGAATTCCATCGGGGGCCCCTCCGGTGCGGCGGTGATCATCGACCACATGACCCGGGCGTCGTTTCTTGCCCGTTGCGCCGCCTCTGATCGGATTTCGAGCTTCTTAGAAACTTCGCACGAGTATATTCGCCCTTCGGGAATGGCCACTTCTCCTCCTGCAGAAGTTATCCCTCCCCGAAAAAACGTTTCATCGAACTTAACGCGATTTAACACACTAATATCTAAATCAGATCTCTCGGCTGTTGTAACACAACGTTCGAAAGTAGTTTCTCATAAAAAAATCGCAAACAGGCTTGTCACCAATGGAAATTTTATATGTATAATACATTTTTTTCATACAATTTTAGCATACGCCGTTCAATCATTCGTTCCCTATCGATTTTATTATAAACGAAGGTTGGAACTGGAAATAATTTATACGGGATAATAGCAAAGTATTTTTAATACTTCGCGCGTTTAGTGTATCAGGTCAACGGGTTAGTTGGCCGGAGGCGTTAGAGAGAGGATAAAAGAAAGGAGAATAGTGGTTCCGCGAAACACGGGTGAAGGGACAGGGAACGCGGCGGTGCCCTCTCCCGCTAATGCAACAATAATTACGCGGTTTTCATCGTGTAATTAATGGGCTTCCGCGTTCAACGCCGGATTCTTCCCATTGTTAAGTCCATCGTGCCGGTAAGTTGAATCGACTCGCCGCTTTCATTAATTCGCTTTTGTCGACGACGTGCCGCGGCCGCACGCGTTGTCCGCGTACTTAAAATATAGTGGATGGCTCCAGCCAAACTCGTTTAGTGGGTGAACTAGCCGCGCAAAAACTTTTTACACGGACGAGCATCGCGGAGCGAGCAAATTTTTTGTCCCTCCTGTTTCATGAATAGTAATGATCTATGAAGTTCGTTTTCAACGATTATAATGATTTTATTGAAAAGAAAAGCGATATGTATTAACGTCTATCGGTGACTTAGAAATTTATCGCTTCTTCCTTAAATTCATGCGCTTCGGCTCTGATACTAATTACGACCATTGCTCAAACGCGTTCTGTTTACATAGGCGAACGTTTAATTAGTAATTAATTATCCCTTATTACCATGGGAGTACTCTTACCCACCACGTTTGCCACGCTCGATTGCCCGATGCGTTTATAGAATTATCTCCATGATAAATCATCGTCCGGCGAATGCCGTTCGATGCATAATTCATATAATAGTCTTTAGCTTCCCAGAAATTATGATCGCGAAGACGCAAGGTGGGCGCTTTGATTATTCTTACCTAGAATCGCGCGCAACTAGTTCCCCGCCGAACTCTACTCTCAAATAGACGAATTGTACAAATTAAGCTGCCGACACGCGTGATCAATCACGTTGATCTGTTTTTCTCGATAATAATCACTATTCATTCTTTGAGATCTCTAATCGAACATAAAACGAGTTAATAAAATTTGCTGTTCTCTGAACTGATTAATTAAATTTACTATCGATCAACTGATATACACTTTCCTGTGCTAAATATCGTGAATGAGGTGTAAATCTTATCTCAAATCCAAAAGCTTACACGAAATAACCAATACTATGAATGATAAGTTAGTGACATCGTAAGTGGATAATGAAGCAAAGAGTGAACGCAATTTTTCACTGAATTAGAACGATGTAACAGTTGATCGTAGTTACAGGGTCTCCTGTCAAGTGTCCGACTGGTTCGCTAAGACGTCACGTCGCCGGTAATTCATTCGGATGGTTTTCTCGCGTCCCCGGCTTTCTTGTTCCCCCCGGTGTTCGCCGGCGAACGAGGAGGACCCGGGGCACACGTGCAACTTTTGCGCGATCCCACGGATGGACAAGAAAAGCACCGCGGCGTTATCTCGGTGGTGATCGAGCCGGACGTGCCGACACGTACCGCGGCGACGACATTTTTCGTGCTCGCAAGCCTTCCTCGCCTGATCCTGGCCCTTGCCCTGAATCCTGCCGATGGATTTTCAGGACACGCGATCGCTCCGCCTAGCGACAGCCGTTGGAAACGTTCGCAAAAAGAATTTTAATCGTTTTTTTATAAACTCGTAAAACAGTGTTTCCGATTTTTGTTACAAGGATAAGAATTGCTAATTTGCATGAAATTGAACACAACCGCTGGGAATTAATTAATTCCACGGTCAGTCGTACAAAAACTCTGAGACATTCATAAAAACCTGATCATTCTAGTTCTAATTTTTTATGAAAACAAGTCTCGTCAGTTTCCATAAAATTCAAGGCGGAATGTTCTACATTTCTGCGTCGTTTAAAACGGGATTCGAGTTTGAAGAGGGTATTCTACGTTTTGTTAATGGTCCAGAAGATCAATAAACAGTATTGAGATTAGGATCTAGAGAAGGATACCCAAGAAAACGAATTCTATCTCTGCTATCTCGATTCTACGATCCACAGGAAATGAACGACACTACCGATGCCAACGCCCTTTCTCCTTTACGTTTGACACGCACGCGGAGATTAGACGAAGTTGAAATCAAATTCCGATCTAACAACTACTGGACAAAATCCCAAGAGAAGTAACAGTCAAGAATGAAAACGAAATAAGAATTCAAGTTCAGACAATTCATATCAAATTTCAATTAATTATAATCTTGCTTTCACAAATGCGAATATCACATCTACTTGACACTATCATAAATGAAAGGAAAAATCAATTAAGAAAAATGTCTAAATTGACTTAAGAACTGCAATTTAAGGCACCAGATTCATACAAAACAACTGTAACCGTATTTAATTAGAAAGTTGGAGCATAAAATCTGCATGGGACGACAGGTTACAGTCAGTTAATGCTACAATCACTTGTTTCCTGAGGTAGACCCGTTTGAGGAGTGCGGTGAACGGAAGCCATCGACATCCGTTTAAAGCGGCGCCCGATAAAATCGACAAGCCCTTCAAACACGAGGGACGACCGTTTTCCATGCGTACTGTAAATCGATTAAACCGTAACGCTTCGTCAAATCGACAGGGAACAACGGGAACGGGACACGCGGGGCCTCTCCGGTAACGAAGAGAGTAGCCCGGTGTTCCGGGAGCGTGGAGAGAGAAAACCGAGAGAGGATGCTGGGCTCCTCTGAACAATCAGAAACCTGTTCCAAGAGTGGTACCTCCGGCTGGATCCTCTTTCTCTCCACCTTCCGCCTCGTTGTTCGCGTCTCTCTCTCGGCCGGGGTCCGTTCCTCCCTGCGAGGAAGAGGAGGAGGAGGAGGAGGAGGTTAGATGAGGATCGCCGCGCGTTCATCAATCATCCATTGAAACGTAACCCATGGCGTTCCATAATTAACGACCCCGCCACGGAGCCACGAAGTGGTCCCACGCCCATACGAAACGCACGATCCCCGTTCCTGTTACGTCGGCCACGTTTCCTCGGATAACGGGCGCTGAGAAAAAGGTCACCGAACGTCGCCGTCCGTCCGTCCACTACGTGCTTTGCTATAATTCAACGCGACCTCGACCTCTATGTTAATTTTCATAATAAAATTCTACGACGCGTTGCACGCTGTCACAGAATAAAATTAAGATATGTAAAGAAGGATTACACGAGTTCTCGCGCAACAAAGTCGAGAGACATGGCGTATCAATGGGAGAGAACCGTCTCTCTCCGTGTGTTTACGTGAAAAAGCAAATGAATCGTCGACGAGGGGAAATAATCAGCCGGTGGGAAGATATAGTCGAGCAAAAAGGGGCCGGGGTTTGAAAACCTAGACCTTTCGTCCGCGGCGAACGACGGAAATTGCTGTCACGCGAATAAAACGCAACAAGAAATCGGCCCCGTCTTAATCGGCCGTACGAGCTGTTTACAAGCCGCTTTAAGCCGCTCCCCTCGAAAATAAAGCACGCCGATGATCCGGCCGCGGCTATTTAAAGCGGGCGGCGCGGGAAAACGTGCACATAGGTAGGAGAATGGAGATCGCGCGTGGCGTCCGACGATTTATCCGTAGATCTAGATCAATTTATTCAGTGGTAACTTTTAATCATGAACGACTTCCTACGAACAAAGTATCGGTACATTCGTATCGTCTTTTAACACGTACTCGCGGCGAGGAGGAAGTGGCACGCAACGAAGAAGCAACGCGATAAAAGATGGATAAATGAACATCGCGTGCGATAAACGAAAGATTAGCTCCGGGGACGGAATTAAACGTCCCCCCTCTCGTCGGCCGGCCCGTGGAATCTCTTAATTAACCGCGACTCGATCGAGGACCGAGTAATTAGTTCCGATAAAAAGAATTTTAATGGAATCCAGCGGGCCCCGTCTTTCGGCTGCTACAATTAACGCATCGCTCGATGATTAATCTCGCTCCGGACGGATTAACTGGCGTCCAGTGAAAAACAGGCGTCGTTTCCAACGGGATAACTGATTCCTCGATCTTAACGAGGACAGCCGTTCGTTTTATTAAAATGTAACAAGATTTCGAACAGTAGATATAATAATGAAATCTATTTAATGTTCAGTTATAAAACGGAATTGAAAACCTCGAACGTTGGAAATGAAATAAAAATTGATCAAGTTATTTTTACGGCGCGCGCGAAATGGGTTTCTGATTTGTGAAATGGTGAAAGGAATTTGGACGGTAAAACACGGCGGTGCATTAACGTGTACCGTACGACCGCACTAATTGTAGTTTGTTTTCCAATTTGAATGCGCGTACGAGGCGATCGCGTGTAAAAGTGAAATAAACAAGTACACGGGAAGTTGGGCAGCTATTCGGGCAGACTTATTACGGCGCATCTGGTACTAATAAACCTGTTGCGAATGAAATTGATGAAAATGGGACCATGAAGAATATTAGAGTGCCGTGGCGCGCGGATACTGCGAATCCAATATGTAATTTGTCACTGTAAATGAAGTACCCGCAGATAAGGAAAATATAATCCGCGACGGGAGTCGATCGGCCGGCTAGAAATCATACCACGATTAATATCGAGATTTGGATTTAGATTATCCGATGTTAAGTAATCTCGAAAAGGTTTCCTTTAGACTTAGGCTTCTTAATGATGTGACTAGAAGCAAATCGTAACCGCTATAAATCAAATAATGATGCAGTCGTCATTAACTAGAGAAACAGTCATAAGTTATCATTGACTATTAAATAATCGTAGAATATTCTCTAAAGAATCGACCATTTTGTTAATTTATATGGAGAATATATATTATGATGTAGTAGTCATTAACTAGAGAAACAGTAAAGTTATCATTGACTATTAAATAATCGTAAAATATTCTTTAAAGAATCGACTATTTTGTTAATATTATTGAAGAAGGAGTTCGTTCGGAAGCGGGAGATGGTTCAATGACACGAATGCGCGATGCGCTCGTTCCTTCTTCTTCTTCTTCTTCATTGAACCATGATCTGTTAAATATTATTAGCGGTATACGGAACTCGGTGGTAAGGGGCGGCATATATTACGAAACCGGTAACAGACTAATGTCACGAAAACTGGCCGAACGGGTTAAAAACCGGCCGGGCTTGTGACCGAACCGGCGCGGCGCCAAACTTGGCCCCGAGCTCGTCGTTTTCCGAAAAACAACTCCCATCGGCACCGAATTCGAAATTTCTTTCACACATCTCTCGGCCAATTCTTGCTCCCCGCTTACAAGAATCCAGTTCTTCCTGCAGAGAATTTTATAAAGAACAAATTATAAGATTGGGTATAAATTGTATCTGAAATACTTGATGCTAGAATTATTATGAATTCCAGTAGGGGAATGCTGGTTCTATAGAAAAGAAATCATCTCCAGATGACGATCCCCTGTGCGTAATCTGTTTCGAATCCCGTCGAGTTTCGGCTACCTAAAGAACGTTCAAAGGAAATGGAACTCGTATGGAAAAGCCACTCGTGGTTTTCGAGTGGGGAAATCGGGATGAGCCGTCGTGGCACCCCATGCCGACTGACCGATATTTTGGTCTCTCTAATAGCCCGGATTAATGGACCAGGAGGCACAGGTGGCCGAGGAGAAACGGATGGAGCGTCGGGAAAGAAAAGGCGACGTTCCCACTCGAAGAAAGGATCCTGGATAACGGAGGGTGGAGAGCTCCTCGAGAGCTACGTCCATTCCGACTGACAATGCCGCCAGCCACTGATATCGGAAACGTTTCTCCCGTTGCCTGGATGCGTTCTACTTGACACACCGGGTGTCTCATTTGTATCTTCACACATTACAAAATTTTATCCTGTCTATGTAATTATTCTGTGAATAAATAAACTACATGATTCGATTGTGTGTTATTTGATTTAGTGTTATGTGCATATATTTTATTAAGTTGCACTAACATTCCAATCTCGTTTCATCAATTTTGTATAATTATAAATAAGAAATTGTATAGAGATTTTTACTTATAATAAAAAATGTGGAACCTGTAATTATTTATAGCTGCATTTCAAATTACATTATTGATTATCTTTAACAACAGTTCTGAATATTTTATATATTAAATATTTAACCAACTTTTTAATACAAGTTTGAGAAACGCTGCCAACTTCATTATGAATAAAAATATAAAATAAAGAAGATTCCTTTGCACATATTAAATCTGTGAATGGGAACTATTGTGAAATAGTGAACGGAACACCCGGTGCATAGGGGAGAGGATACAAAGTATCAAAGCCCCGCGAGGTATTATTCTGCAAATCGTTTGTAGGATGTTTGAAGAAACGATTGTTTCGAATCGATCCGAGGTTGTTCGAGTGTCGAAATGAAACTCTCGACGCGACGATCGAGAATTTCTCCCATAGAGTAGAGCAGCATCGCGGTACCCCGCCCCGACAATAGTATAATAGAGCCCATTCAAGTTAAAAAGGTTCTTCACTATTCCTACGCTTCCTTTAAGTCTTACCTGACTTTTCGAATGTACTTACACCCTCGTACCCCTCTCGAAAACAGAAAAAAGAGGCCACCGCTCATTTCTATTCGAAAGAATTTTATATTTTATAGCGGAGACGAGTTTGCGGCGTAGATGTAAAAGCCAGGTAATACGCGTGAAATTCACCGTGCACTTCGCCGGAGTGTCCGACGCGTAAAAAAGAGATTCTCATGCCACTTCGAGATGATTGCGGGCGACGGCAATCGTTTTCGCCGCTGGTTTACTGGCCGCGAGTGAAAATCTNGCAGGTAATACGCGTGAAATTCACCGTGCACTTCGCCGGAGTGTCCGACGCGTAAAAAAGAGATTCTCATGCCACTTCGAGATGATTGCGCGCGACGGCAATCGTTTTCGCCGCTGGTTTACTGGCCGCGAGTGAAAATCTGAAATACGTTTGCAAGAACTATGCAGAAGGCGGTAGCCGCTTTTATCGCGAATTAATATACCCGGCGGGAGCGCAAGGGTTCAATATCTTTATTGTCAGCCGGGGAAGATTCGCCGGGAGGGCGGGAGGGCCGCCGCGGAACGGGCCACGATAAAAGAGGCGTAAAAAGCCGAAGGACATGGAAGTCGACTGATACATTTCACAGGGCATTAAAACGTTCGACGCTGCTAGCCGCCACCGCGTTCGCGACGGCGGCGTAATGTATTCTTAAATGCATCCAGATAAAATAGATTCGCGCTACGTGCATATTAAATTTCTATGTACCGGGAATGATTAATAGTCGATACGAATCCGCGATAAAAGGCCGACTTCTGCAGGACTGCTGCTCGAAACGCACAAATATTCCAACTCTTCCCGCGGAAGTCCATCGCTTTTTATGTGATAAATGGTTACATATTATACCATATATTCTACATCGCAATTTAGCAGGCTTTTTTTCAATGAGAACTCTGGAAGCATCAATCTTCCCTTAATTAAAGCCTACAGATCGTAGATTCTTTTTTTTTTTTTATTGTCCAGCCTCGTCGTTCAAACGAGAAACATTCTTCATACGCGATTTCTTGATAATCATATATCAAACTGCAATTCGTCCAAGATTACGGAGGCAGGCTCGCGCGACCGACCGACGCTTCCGAGTTATCAGGAATATCGAGCGGCGTTACATTTTGCTCCTCGCCGAGTTACGCTTAATCTGCAATTACGCGAGCGCGCTCGATAAGAAAATGAACTCTCTCGGGAGAATAAGAGAGATGGCCGATTTCCTAACGCGCGCCAGAACAAATTTGATGCAGCCTCGCGCAGCCTATTACTCCTTTCCGCCGTCGACTCGATGCCTTATCGAGGACGCGTGACTCCGTTGCGAAACCTACGTTTCGTTGACTCAATTCACCTTTTCAGGCCGGCTTAACGACCGGGTTTTGCGCTACTTTATTTGGGATTAATTACACCGAGCGTTCTTGCAACTGAAATTAAAATACGAACGGTGTGTGCAGTAAACGCGGACACAGGACGCGAGTCGCTAAGGAGTGTATCGTTTAAAATTATCCATCGGTCGTTAATTTCGGTATAAGCTCCGGCAGAAATACGTTTCTATCTGTGGAAAGGCAAGGACACGCTCGTTTAACGATTTCCATCGCATAACGAACTGGTGCAAACGTGTTTTGATAAAATCATTAAAGAACAGGTTACGGAAACTTCTTACTGAGTCACCGTATGTATAAAATAAGAGTTTCGTAATTGGCCGAATGGTAAAATAAATTCCCGGACCTTATTAACTTTGTGGAAATTCCGCGTAAACCGGCAGGAAGCGGCCGAGACGGAGAGATAGAGAGAGAGAGAGAGAGAGAGAGAGGAACGAGTCTGAAACTTTGCTGACACGTTGACGCNAGGTAAAATAAATTCCCGGACCTTATTAACTTTGTGGCAATTCCGCGTAAACCGGCAGGAAGCGGCCGAGACTGAGAGAGAGAAAGAGAGAGAGAGAGAGGAACGAGTCTGAAACTTTGCTGACACGTTGACGCGCGTGTCCGCCTTTCGTGCGCGGATCGTCGGTCGTTTTGTCACGCCGCGGCGCGCCGCCGCCGCGTTGAGACGAAATTATATAAACAGTGAACGCACGCGGCAAAATGATGGCCTCGTCAAGTTCAGCCAACGCGCCAGCCACGTCTTGATGACCTACCCCCGGGCCGATTCAACTTTGTTAAACGCCTCCTCCTTTCGACTCTCGCGCGCGCGGTATAATGATTGTTAATTAACGTAATGTTACGCTTAATGGGTTGTCGGAAGTCGCGCTCGCAGCTACGTGACGCCTGCCGTGCGCTAGACGCGTTAACTGTCGTTCAGATTCTGCTGGGAACCGAGTATCATGCCAGGAGACAATAATTAGAACTTGATTGGCTTATTGCAATTATGCAAATGCATCGAAGTGCGTTCTCGAACTGTTGAACAAGCGCGGAGGAATGTATTACGTAATTATACAGCAGAACGTGTGAGTTATGTTTGTACGCATTGGAATGCTCCCGTCTGTTGAACGGTCTTGATTGGTTTTACAGTTACCAGCAATACATTATTCTCAGACCACAAATCTACATCCCGTTCCACTTGAACGTTCGAAAGGGTTGCCGAGGGTCGGAGAACCACCCCTCGAACAAGGAAGTGGGATATCTATTTCAGAAGGTAACGGAATAAAGAGGCGTGTATTTTTCTGCGGGTCAATCCACCCTTCGACGTTCCACTGACATTTATTGTATTGACATTAATCGATCAGGGAGGGTCCTGTGTGTCGAACGGGACGCTACCTGCGCGAGAGGGATGTCTGCGGCCACTCGATGCTACCATTTTAATCCCCCAACTACTGTATTCCGTTTACATTTTCCCATGAAAATATTTTACCACCACTGTTTTTTTTATTTATATTAACAGAAGAGCGAATTACGACTCCCTTTTTAATATAATTCGTCGTTAAGGAGGTTCATCCGGTTAAGGAATTAACAGATAGATCTCCAAAAAAAAATTTGATAGTCTATATTAATATACCAGGATACCTCACAAAAATTTTTAAGCTATTTGGATACCTTAATGATGAGATATTAATATGAATATTTTTTACAATTNATACCAGGATACCTCACAAAAATTTTTAAGTTATTTGGATACCTTAATGATGAGATATTAATATGAATATTTTTTACAATTTTACATGTAGAAAAGAGTGATTTCCCAGACTTCTATCGCTAATTTATTAGCTATTGACAGACAGTTTTGAATGAAACTTATGTCATATTAAAGAGAAACATTTAACGAATATTTTAATTGCAAATTTAGGTTAGGGTGACTATGAATCGAGAAATATATAAACACAACAAACGAAATCTGCATCTTTCAGCAGTAGATAACCTCCGTTATTAACATGTACGCTAGTCAAGCAAGCTTCCCTTTTCTATAACTTGCATTTGACTTGCTATGTACCAGATGAACCTCCTTAATATAATTCGTCGTTAAAATATTCAACGTGGGAAACGAACCGGAAACGAATTTCCAATTAATCGTGAGTAATCAAAATTGAAAGACGTTCGGGGAAAGAGGAAATTCAAAGTGGTATTAATCGATTACAATTTAGGAGGTCACAAAGGAAGGCATTAATCGTCGAAGGGTGCCGTTTGACACGCGATCCTTACTAAAACCCGAAAGGGAATAAAGAACGCCGTCTCGGGCCTTCGGCTAACAATAATATGAATAAGTGTTTAACAGGCATCGATGTCACCCCACGTTCTATTTTCTCGTCCGAGGGCCGCGCATAGAGGCGCCGTGAAACGACGCACGAGGCGGAATCGTTTTGCTCCGCAGGTATCGATGCCGTATCGATGGGCGCCCATTGTGGGACCCTCTTTCTTCGCCGTTCGGCGACAATGGGCAAAAGAACAGGTAACGCGTCGCGCCGTAACGGGGAACGATTGTGCCGCGCGCTTCGACAGCGATTGATACGATCCCGCGATGCCATTGTTGTTTGTTCCGACTTACGCGTGTCTCGCGAGGAGCCTCCATTTTTCTACCCGCGATGCGCAATAAGAATACTCAACGTTTCAACCAGGGGAAACGATAAAAAAGCAACCGATTAAGAAACGTGTACAGATTTTGTTATTACACTTGCTCTTGTCATTAAAAATCGCGATGTTTACAGAATTGCTTTTAATGAGCATTTTATATTATGAAAAGACAACTGGATAGTTGAAATAAAATTCTAATCGTTTGATATAATACAGTGATAAATGAATGATAAACACGAGATACGAATTGTGGGTTCTAACGAACTCCCGTCGATTGTAACAGGCTGATTGGATTCGGCGAATTTTGAACCGGCGAGGATTGTTCGTCGTTAAAACGAACTATGCCCGACAGGACTATGCCGGCCAAATTGAAGCCATGTTTCAATTTTTGTCCTGTGTTCGTCGATAATTTTATTTCACCCCTGGGAATATCCCCGGAACCGCCGACCGCTGCGTCTACCGAAGAGGTTCGATCCCCGCCATCAAACGCGTTCAAACAATTCCATGTCATTTTATACGAAGAACTCATTCATTTTATATCTTAATTAGAGATCTGATATTTTAGAAAATTTATGTATAAACAAAACTATTTAAAAAGAAGTAAGACTGTTTTTTCAATTTCCTTATTTTTGCGGTAGGAATATAGAATTCCACAAAATAAATGATCGAACGTTAATAAATAATTCCGATTCCAGCCGCGCGATTGATGGTATAAAAAAAGAAGTGTCAGCGTTCAATTAAGACGGGGAAGATACACGCGGCTGACAGTTTACAGTCCGGCGTAATTGACAAAGTTTGTTAGGGAATTCAACGGAAGCGAAACCCTATCAGGCCATCGCATTGGCGGCGATCGGGAAAGCTCTGTATTTTTCCGTGGAAATTTTATAGCGGATCAAAGCGAGGCGAGCATCCGAGGAATTCGATTAAACCCTGATCTAGAATTGTTCTTCAAATTCTCCTAGCTCGGTTCCTAGCATTTTATTTATATTGCCAATTGGTTAATTAAATAACGTTTCAATTTATACAGAAAATTATATATGAATTCATCAGGTAACGTCACAATTAATAAAACAATTTATGCACCAATCAATATAATAATAAAAATGATTCAGACACCTGTTAAATCATGCATCAAACGAATACAACTTACCGTGCAGTCTGTAAGACCATAAGAAGATCGAGTGCTGATTATAAAAATCTGTTGTTAGCATAGTTCGCAACCATTCTACCCGTGCATACGGAGGCAGCGGAGGAAGATAAACAGAAAGAGAGAAGAGGCCCGGCGCGTAAATAAAGAGGTTTATTTATACGCGTGCAATTAACCGGGGGAGCAGATCGGCAGTCGCAGATGCAACGCCGGAGTGCATCAAGTAGCTACTTATCCACGCACGCCGGTTGATAGCGCTAATAGCGGTCCGTTGCGTGCGTCGTCGAATAAACGGGCGTTAATGCAACGTTTTATACAGAAAATAGGGCCCGGCCGTTATCAGTCCGCTCGTTCCCTCCCCGCTGCGCGTTTTTCGGTGGTTCGATGGTAGTTATCGGTGGAAACGATAAAGCTCGGAGGAGGAGCATCAGGAGAAATAATGTCGTCGCCGGTTCGCTGATCGGTTTCGATCGGCTCTTTGAAAGGGGAAGCGTGTACCACCGTATCGGGGGCCACTTTCAGCGAATTGATAAGCGACGCGCGATTTTTCGGCGGAACGTATACCGGGGAAAAAATGTAACCGATGATGCATGAGCCAATAGTCGTTAAATGCACGTACCGTTCGATTCAACTTACGGCCTTGTCGATTCGCTCTATCGGCTGCATTAAGAGTACGCTTAATCTCCTTCGACGTCGTTGCACAGATGCCTCTTCTGTTTCTACATATTTTAACATCAATTATCAAATCACATATACGAAGCATTTATGTATCATGCTGATTTGGTTCGGGATCTAATTCTTTATCAGTAATATCTTCGTAAAAATAGAATAGGATTATATATGGGGATGCAGGGTGGCTGCAAAGTTGAAAAGCGTTTGCAACGCGAAATTCAGGCAGGTTACCGTGACATCGCAGCTTCACGGTTTCATCGGCGGGGTTTCCATCCGCGCGAGACAGCTGGTAAAACGGCCGCGTAACAAGAGGGAAAATAGTATATCCGATATCGATTAGGGGTGTCCAGAGGGATGCGGGGGTGTGGAAGGGAGGGAACGGCGGGCGACGCGACGGCAGGATTTTCCGTGGCAGCGAACGACGCACGATTTCACGGGCGTTAACTCGAATCGGGGCGAGCCCGAGCGTCGATGGCCGGTCGATCGCGACAAGATAAATGACCGTGTGTCCGGTCGACCAGCAAACCGGCACTATTCTCCCAATTATGTGGCCTCTCCATCGACCCCGGTGTCCACCTGTCGCCGGGAACACGGCCGTGATTGATGGACCACACGCGAGCAGTACGCGCCACGCACCCGTCTCCGTCCATCCCCCTCGACTCTTTTTTTCTGTCCCCGGCCAGAAGAAATTTCGCGACGACGACGCTCGCTTTAATTGTTCCTCCCGGAGCTTAATGCACCTTTCCGCTGTTTGGTCGCCCCACCTGCTCGTTAATCTCAATTGCGAAAATAATTTAAAGATCGTTTTCTACTCTCATTCAATTATCGGTACAATACATTAAGGAGGTTCATCTGGTACGTAGCAAGTCAAATGCGAGTTATAGAAAAGGGGAGCTTGCTTGACTAGCATACATGTTAATAACGGAGATTATCTACTGGTGAAATATGCAGATTTCGTTTGTTGTGTTTATATATTTTTCGATTCATAGTCACCCAATCTACCTAAATTTGCAATTAAAAGATTCGTTAAATGTTTCTCTTTAATATGACATAAGTTTTATTCAAAACTGTCTGTCAATACCTAATAAATTAGCGATAGAAGTCTAGGAAATCACTCTTTTTCATATGACTACATGTAAAATTGTAAAAAATATTTATATTAATATCTCATCATTAAGGTATCCAAATGACAAAAATTTTTTTTTAGGTATCCTGGTATACTGTTATAGACTATCAAATTGTTTTTTGGAGATCTCTCTGTTACTTCCTTAACGGGATGAACCTCCTTAAAAATAGCGGAATTGCGAAATTCTAACAACGTTCAATTAATTAAAACCGGAGCATTTGCACATTTCATTTTATTTCGAAAATACTGTCTGAACGGAACTATAGAGATTTTTGTGGCCGTCCCGGGACTGACAATCAGGGACTCGGCGTGGGTCGCGTTTCTTTTTTCGTCGGTGATACTAGATGCCGTCTAGAGGAGGTCCTCTAGACGATGGGTAAAAGAAGATTCGGTAGAAAAAATGAAAGGAAAGAGCGCGTGGATCGACGAAATAAAGAGGAGAACCGTGGTTGGGTGTTGGATTACCCCGGGCCTACGGGCGCCGGTTCCTTGAAATATGCAATCGAGGCCCGCGGGATATACGGTGCCGCGTCCTTCCCGCAAATTCCGACCCCGTTTAATTGCGCACCTGAGGAGAATTGCACAAGTCCTTAAATACACGAATTACTTAAGAAATATTTGACTCTTATTTTACCAGAATATAATTTAATGTCTCGTTTTCGTAATTCTTATCAGTGGAACAAATGGGTAAAAACTGAACTATCCGAGCAGAGCATCGACATTTCAGGGACCTGACAAATGGTCCTAGAACGGTCCCGATTTCGAGTCACGAATCGAGAAACGGAGATGCACGGGACAGTCTGATAATCTTCGCGCAATTTCGCGGGGCCCGAGGCGATCGCATCGCTACGGTTCAAAGGGGGAGAGAATCGTGAACCGTTCAAGAACTCACTGGTCGTGGCCACCCCGTCATTTACATATTCATATCCTATCGACGGATCTCGATCACCGATCCCGATAAAACAGTTTAAGCGCTAATGCCACCGTCCCGGATACCCTCCAGATAATCTCCCTTCGATTTTTAATCTGGACCGCGAGACATTCTAAATCCAACTCAGAAACATTTTGATTCCTTCGAGATTCATTAGAAAAATTAACTTTCGGTTTATTCAGATTATTTCCAAAATAGTGCCTCAAATTCTTGATAATAACTGAAACAGTATGCTTGCTATGACTCTTCCCTGTCTTCTCGATTTACTGATTTCAAGAGCGCCAAGGTGTTTGGAGGAAGTATTACAAAAGTCTGTACACATAACTTCTTAACTTAAATATCATTGGGAAGAAGCGGTACGATGTTTATCCACGTGCAGCGCACGACCGCCTGCATCGTCCTGCGGATGGGGGCTAAGATAATGTTTGCCTGAACCTGGAATCGACCATGGGTGACCATAAACCGTACGTTTTTAGCTGACGTAATCCGTAAGACAGGGGACTGTTTTCATTTTGCTTTTCCCTCTTTCCCAACCCCAACTCATAAGGAATATTATGATTATTTGTGTTCCTCCTTTGGTTTCCCTGACATTTCCTTAAATTCTTGAGAAAACAGTAGAAACTTGATCTATATAATGTTTGTACACGTTAAATACACATATTCTTTTATATTTAATTACATATAGTGAGTAAATAAGAATAATCATATAAAACAATTTCTTTTTTACTGATAGCATTCATTTTCCGGATTGAAACCGTGTATTTTGACAATTTATATGCCATATGGCATATTTATATTATCTGGCATATAAATTGTCAAAATACACGGTTTCAATCCGGAAAATGAATGCTATCAGAATAAACAATGACCGTGAAACCCTTAAATCCAATTTCTTTTTTAATTCCATTCTAGAATATTTTACATAAATTTGCACGATAGAATTTTTTATCGCTGGTTAATGTTTCGTTACTTCGGTAAAATATTCTTATTGACTCACCCTGTATATTGGACGGGGAGTATTCCGTGTTCAATAAAGCGTTCTCGTTCTCCGTTACGGTTTCGCGAAGAATTCCATCTCCATCAACGATTTTACGCGCGACAATACTCGCCCCCCCCCCCCCCCCCCCCCCCCCCCCCCCNAGATAGCGTCTGGCCAGGACAAGGAGCATTCCTCCAAGGCTCGGCATTCCTGCCCCGTATCCATTTCAAAGGACAATGATCCTGACAGTGTCTTTGTGCGGACCGCGGCGGAGTGGTCTCTCGCTCGGTTCGGATCGCCGTTGATTACTGGCAAGATGGAAAGCTGTATGACAAGGGTCGAGAACCGGGACAAGGCGGGGTGAAAGTTTGGTACCGTTGCTATCAATCACGGTGCCTGGATGAAAGCCATGCCCCGTTCGTCGCGAAATGATAGTGAAGAAATTCGTGCATCGGAATTTTGACATCTTGCCATTTCTTAATGGCACAGAAATTAATTCACTCGTTTGATATTTTGGATTTACATTTTACATCGGGACTGCAATTATATACCAATAATAATTGAGTCTGTTTAACTCGCAACATAGCGAATCTGTTTGTCATGAGATCAGAAGAGCCGACGAGGGCGAGTCTATATGTACTGTTCTTTCTTATAGTGTGTCAGTATCGTACCAATGTTTTATTAACCGCGACAGCCCTTAGGAGGTCCATGTGTAACCGGAAACCGACCGCCCCGGGACATTTAATTCGTTTTCTTCCCTCGCCCCGCCCGCCAGGTAAAATAATATTCGGCCGCACGTGTTGCGTGAACACGACTCCGTTTCGACCACGCCGAAAATCTAGGAGCCCGGGTATTAGATTCCTCTAGGTGCCGATGAAATTTCAAGAAAACGTTGTAACAATTCGTAGGAGAGACGCGAATAGGGAGGAGATGCTAGCGCAGATCACCTTCCAATTTCTGCGCGCAGATCTGGTTACCCTCTCTCCGCGTATAATATGCGTTTGAAGACGGTAGGTGCGTGCGTGCGTGCGAGATCGTTTACAGTCTGAAAAAATGCGGGTCCTTCGGAGCATAAAGGGGTCGTTAATTATGGTAAGGAGTACAATGATTAGCAGCGCTCATTATGCCGGCATCTGTGTATCGTAATTTACAGGCATTAATTAAAGCAAAACTATTATGACAGGGGAAAACAGGTGTAACGACTCGATTCATGATTTAATTGTCGTCCCCGTTTAACGAGCTCATTTACATGCATATAGAGATCGTGATCGGCGATCATTAAGAGCGGGCTGCAGCTGGAAGCGGCGAGTAGATAAGGGAAGCGCGAGGGTTTCGAGCGGAGATTGAGGACGATTTATACAGGTCTCGCGGTAGTCGATCGATCGATAATTCACCGGCGATCGAACCCTTTTCAAGAACCCGGGACGCGGGAATAATTGAGCCGTAAGCGTGAATAACCGAATTAACGGCGAGCCTGTCCTCCCTTTATTTGGAATCGGCCGGTCCTTCCTTTCATCGAGTGTCATTTGCAATCATTAAGAAGAAATACGATTGTAACACACGCGACTATCTCCGATATGCAAATTGATCCGTATTAACCGAAGAAGTTTATAAGTAACCATTTTTTACCGGTTGTAAATTATATTTTCGAATCCGCGACAAGCCTTTGTACATTGTGCACAAGTTTCTAATCCCGTATCTACATAAGACAAATTGAATAAGGCTCGGGGCTTTCAAGATGTTCCGTTCACTTTTGACTCTCACCATAAATCACGGTAACGGCGGAAAAAGTGCTGGCTATCTCGATAAGAGGCTAACGATTTCACACCGAACGCAGATCTTATCCGCGGCGAATTTTTTGCCAGAACCTCTCCCGGGGAACATAATGTCGAACAAACGCTGTTTCGATATCGGCTATTATCGCGGAAGTTTCACGCGCGGAAACTCCGATAAAATCTGATACACACGCGCGTATATACGTGGCCGCGCCGCCGCCGCCGCCTTTCTCCCGGAATATTTTCCCCCCCGCCATGAAAAGCTGCGTTACGTTTCCAAGCGGTCGGAAATCGGTTCCGCGGCCAACAGAGAGATACCCGTGACGATCCGCTGGAACGGGTTGGCCGCGAGAATAGGCACGGGCGCCTCGAGTCCGCGATATTCATCATACTCGACGGCAATCTTTTAACTCGTACCTGGAGAAGGTTATTGCGCGCGCCTGGCCTCTGTCAATTCGAATCGCCGTGGCTCGCCTCGCGCTCGCGCCTATTTCGATCGATGACGCGAGCGATTCTTCAACCGAGCGAAATTCAACGTGGAATCGCGGAAGAACGACGTCGCTGAAAGTCCGCCGCCGTGTCATGAGGAATTTATCACGCTTCTCACCGCGCCGGAACGACGTCTGTCCCCTCGGACAGGTTCTCCATTATTTCGCGGGGTTAATAGAATTGCGTCGGGAAAGAATAGACCGTCATTCCCTTTTGTGTTCACCGTCGAAAGAAACAGAATAATTCCCGTGATCGCCAATGCGTTTGATCCGTGTATTACGGTTTGGCCGTGGAACGCAGTTGCGTAAGGTAAATCGGATAGTTTTAATTGTTCGGGAGATGAGGGTCCGAGGATGCGTTCCGAGGCTGGAATTAGCGTGGCGTGGGGCCCGCAGAAAGATTGCAGGGTAGCAAAAGTCGGCGACCGAACGAGGCCCGGAGGAGGAGAGAACGGAACCGAACGGAACACGGGATGCCTAAAGTGTGGGAAAGGCATGGCTGGCCCACATGACGCCGAGGAGAACGTAGTCCTTCGCGATCCGCTCGAATGGGAATCGCGTTCCCTTTATTCTCCTTCCTGTTTCTCAAGATGATTCAATAATATAAAATACTTTAATGACACCGTGTAGCTGTCAGGTGGCAAACCGTCCTACGTGTTATTTCAATAGAAAACTGACATGATGAATTGAATTCGTCGCTGGGTTTAAAGCACGTACGACATCGGCCTGTGTATTCAATTAAACGACGAAAGTATGATGTGCGTGAGACTTTTATGGACCAGCTGACATTCGCGTCTCGTAAATAAACTGATATTTAAATTGCTATTTCTCATCACGAACAGTCGGCGCACAATAATTATCGAGACGTCATATAATTTCGCTATTTAATATAACGTACACGCGTGGATGATTGCGGTTCGATTTAAAAATCCTCTTTCAATTTCTACGGTCGTCATTCGACTTCTGAAAGACGGAATTTATCACGGGCATCTTTCAATCAACTAGAGAAAAAAAAACGGCGATAAAAAATGTTTACGAGCGTTTGAAAAATCCACGCTCACGTTTCATTAATCAAAACGTGGAAACCGCGACACGCGGTGGTCGTCGGTCACGCGATAACCACCGACCACCGTGGTGAAATCGTCGAACGAAGATGACGATTCAATGACGGCCACCTCTCGCTCCCCTCGTTCCTTCTTTCCCTCGTTCCTGTTTTCGCGTATAACCGCACACTGGGTCAGACCGCGAGAAATTTTCGATAATGACATGCGTGGTCATTTTCGGTGGCAATTTCACTTTCTGCAAACCGAGAGAGCTCGTACAGTCAACTCAAAAAGTCTTAGTCGTCAAATATGCTTCATATCATCTTATATGTATATTTTGTTATGTAATTTAGTCAATTTTGTAAAAATAATTCGCACAGTAATGTACGAAATATTTTTTGGATATACGTATGGTAAAATATTAAGTTGGTATAAAATCTTATGAAAATTTAATCTGATTAAATGTATATATATATATATATATATATAAAATACTGTTATATGTATAGATTGCAATCGCTGTTCCATGACGAATGTCGAAGAACGAGACAAATCGCGTTTTCCCGGCGCAGCGACTGGTTGCCAATTAATTGACTCCTCCGCCGTCTGGTATATTGCGTCCATCGCGATTACTCCTACCGTTGGTAATTATCACGGCTCGCGGTGATCGCGGAATTGACGTTTCAATTAATTCATTCCGTTACGAAATCGCGGCACGCCGAGTCGGAGGAAACGATTGCCTCCGAACTGCGTATCTTTCTTCGTTTCGCCTCGGCTCTAATTACCGGCCGGAGAATTCCGGTAGGATATTTGTAATTTGACGTTTGACGAGCTCGTGGGATTTTGATCGATGATTATTGACAGACGAGCGTTACCTCGCTCTCCCGGCCGATGAACATTGCAAATGAAGACGTAGATGAAGAAATATATAATTGACATGGACGTAATGAAACGCGAAGCCGATTTTCGTCATTAATTTTCAGACTCGTTCCTCTAATTACCTGCACGCTAATCATTGTTCTCTC
>SMSR01016026.1:203659-221078 GCA_019453355.1 Ceratina japonica | reverse complement strand
TTGGCCCAAAATCGTTTGAGGTACCTGTATAATACATAAAATAGTGCCGCACTTCAAAATAAATGTGTACAGGTACCTCAAATAATTCTGGACTAGTCGTAGTCCTATGTACAATTGAAATTAACCCAAAATCGCTTAAAGTACCTGTACATAAAATAAGAAATTTAATAATGATTCACCGGTTCGACTTGATCCCGATTTTTCAATCTACTCCTTTAAAGACCCTCTATTTATCACTTTCTCGAGCAATCCTTAAATGAACAGCCGCGGAACAACACCCGGCAGCTAGCAATTCGACCCTCAATCCATCAAGAAAAGGAACAAAACGCGACCGCAGCAGGACACACCGTCTAACCACGCGGTACCGCAATTTCTCGCAATCAGTCCACCCCTTTGTCCTGCGGCGAACCCCTAAGGGGGTGAACGAGCACTTCCTCGGATTAGACGTCGCGTTCGGATTAGCGTGGATCGCTCCCTCCCCTCGCTTTTACATTTAGATAGCGCGTTCCATTTGTTTTTTTTATGAAAAACACCGTGAAATAACGCCGGCCTTTGTCCCTGAGAGGAAGGAAGCACATTTGGACGCCCGGATAGAACAGCAGCTTCTGTCCCTGAAGACAGCCGGTCATCAAATCGTTCAGAAAAAACATAATTCGGCTCGATTCTACATTTTTTTATGGGATTGTTTCTACGTCGAATGAATGTGTTTTTCATGAAACTTTTAACCCGAACCGGCAACTCGTAGACGGCGCGGCGGCACGCGTGTACGCGAAGCACGCGCGTTTCCCTAAGCGAAGAAGAATGGCCACGGTACAATGGCCGGGGCAATTTCTACACCGCGGTAAACCGCGTTTACATATGCATACAAAGCCGCGGTTTCGAGCTGCGACAATGCCCGTAGGCATTGCACAGCTGGCCAGAGAGCGGCGGCGGCGGCGGCGGCGCATCGATTCCAGAGAACGACGAGGAAAAAAGGAAGGGAAAGAAAAGAAAATGAAAAGCATCGGTTTGCAAAGAGACGCGACTATGACGCGGCTCGCTGCTGCTTGTCCATAGAAACGTCGTCGGATAGAAAACGGTGGCCGTTTATGTAGCCGCCTCCGGAGGACCGGATTAATAGCCCTTGTACCGTCTCCCAAGGGAACGGGGATTCAGTTCCTTGCACCTTGTTCGACCGTCCCGCTGACAATTTGCACGACCAAATAGGGCTGCTCATTTAAACGGTCGATTTAACATTCGCAAAATAAAATTTGCATTTCTCATACCGTGTCTCTCGAGCCTCTCACACATGACAATAGATAACGAACACAGGAAGAGGATAATGGACGATTTTGTAAAAAAATTCCAATTGTGCGAAATTAAAAGGAATTCCTGCGTGGAACGTGTAATTAAATAAACGTGCAATTTTTGTAATTGGATATTAGAACACTATACTTGCGGTTGGTTAATCTTCCTTTTCCTAGCAATACCCTTGTAAGATATCATGAAACCGCGGATCCCTTTCAAAGACGGTGTAACATTCGTTATTCCCGGTACACGGCTGCGCGGCGGCTTAACCTTACGCGGCCGATTCCCAACTTGGCAGCGACAATTCGCAGCGCCAAATAGGGCCCGGTTATTTAATGCTGGTTGGACTTGTTTATCCCGCGGCACAATTGAATTGCGACCATTAAATCGGACACGGCGACGCCGGAGCTTTCCGCGTACGCACGCGCGTGAAAATTCAATATTTTACTTAAACAGATTATCTGTACGGCTGCACGCACCGGGCCCCACTTTATTTTCTTCCTTCTTCGTCCCGCCGCCGTTTAACCGGACCATGAAGACGTACGGCTCTATTTTCCATCCGAGAAGCCGCAATTTGCCCTGTCAGGCGAAGTTATTGCACCGCCCATGCCGGAAGAGAACAGAAATGGCAAACGGTTTTGGATTAGCACAAACGCGCAACGATTTACCAAATCTTTCGCCTCATTAATCTCTTAGCGCGGGGTGGAATAATTTACTTTTCAACGAAATTCCTTCGATTGCCACGCATTTACAGAAAAACTTACGCAAGAATAAAAATAAAATATGAAAATATGTAATGTATCAAAATTAATACATATATCTACATTTAGAAAGTAGAATTTCTGTCTGATTTTTGATATGACAGGCAATCTATGTGTGAGTTCGAGCGAAGGACTCATTCATTTCTGACGGAGATGGGACAGATATTAGAGGGAAACAGGAACCGGTCTTACGGGATATCAATTACACCCCGGCGTCGCCCTTGGCGCGAAAATATCATTAGAATCAATAACACCGGCCACCCTCACTCACCCCTCGCGGGTCATCCCTCTTACCGTATTCACGATTTTCCCCGGCCACCCTTACGTACTTCCCTTCGAGGAGTTTCCACGATGCTGCCATCGCGTCGCCTCGGTTCAATGCTGCATTGTGTCCGTGAAACTTTTACCCTGTTCGCAGCGACACGCGGGGAGATCTAAGGCGTCGAAATAATCGGAGAACTTTCAAACTGCCAAACTTCGTTTCTCCGTCTCTTAGCAGATTTACTATTTTAATTAATAATTATGCGTATTTTGGGAGGAAAATGGAAGGTTTTAAGCATCGCAATGTGTAGGAAACTATTGAAGAGCATAGGAATTAAAATGCATTTTTCTCATTTTTATTTTAAGAGTAATTTCTCCTTCCCATGCCTCGGCGATATTTTTTAGCGAGCCTTGTCAAGTTGTTGGTACACTCGAAATTCAGTGGCGACGTTGGTAAGGGTGGAACGAGAAATTGGAGACAGGCCGGGGGAGGGAAAAATGTATGTTGCATAATACGCGTGGCCCGAAGGACGTCGTCGCGACGCTGTCTTCAGCGAGGAGGATTTGCCTCGGAGGTGGTTGCGGCCGGTTTACGGGGGGGAAGAAACCATCCGGCCTTAGCCACCGCGCTAAGCCACCATGATTCCACGAGATAAACCCCCATATTATGTCGCCCGGGATAATACGAAAAATCCACTAACGCGCCGGCAGATCCCTGTGTGTACAAAAGTACCCGTGTACACAGCCTCGAAACAAAACCGTCCGCGCAGTAACTTGAAAACCAAATACGCTACACGCTTTCCCAGTTAATGAAACAATTATTTTATGCTGCCTTCAATTCTGATTGAGTAAAAAAATAATAAATTTCAGGACAATTTCTTAAAAACTAATCCAAAAATTTTGTACTAAATAAAATTTGGTGGAAATACCACGCCGAAGTAGAATTCTATTTCTTATTGAAGACTATAAAAAGCGGAGGGTCACCAGTCGTTAAGAGTAAAGGAAATACCGGCTGTAAACGAAACAACGAGCGGGCTCGTATTTAAAGGACTTTAAGCAAGCGACAGCGGTTTCGACGATTTTTCGTCGACGCAATACGGCGGCGAGTTTTAATTAAGCCGTAAATCGATGGGCCCCGGGTCCTCGCTTTTATTGCGGCCCTAAACTATATCAGCCGCGGCAAAAAAGATAAAAGACACTGACCGGGACCGGTGAATACCCTCCGCCGGTGATTTGCCCTTCGCTTTGTGCTCGCCAGATCGGACACTCCTTATCGGAAATTTAAACGGCAAATAAACCGGTCAATTGATCACCCGAGCTTAAAGAAACAAGTTTGCCGATGCAATTAAAGGCTGCATAATCTTGTTCCAGATATAAAGCATTCGGAGTGCATATTTGCTTCAAATAATGATATATTTTCTGACACAATTCGATAAATATTATCAAAAGCTTCTTATAATTTACTTTTTCTTTTAAAAATTTTAGAAGGAAGAATTTACAGATACAAGCAATTAACAATAATAAATTACTATACAAATAATACAAATTCTTATAAAACGACGTGACCTGAAGCGAGAATCTTGCTCATTTAAATGTATGAGAATCTTATTTAATGGTTTGAAGCAAGATTCTTTCCCCAATCGAAGCGTCCCATTTTTATCTTGACAACCACCCTCTGCGACGTCGTCGCTTGTTAATGACCGAAGAAGCTCGTAAACACGGTCGTGATCACGGTGGTCCTTGGGGATCACTCGTCCCTTCTCCTCGCGGCCCGACGCGATGCTTAAACTTTAACGTTCCCCGTGTTTCATTGGCCCTTATTCTCACGTGAGCCCGTCGTTAAGGCGAAAGGGTCGAAAGCTCGGCTTATCGACGAGATCCACGCGCGAATAATTGCTGCCCGAGATGGTCAAGTTCGCCTCTCTCGCGAAGTTACGCGCGAGCAGCAATTCGGTTTAGAGTCTGTTCCTTACGCTTTTATAGCAGTTTGTAACTTGAGGAAATTTTCCGCAGCAGGAGATTAAAGCGTACACGAATTACAAGATAACAATTATAAGGCAACAGGAAAAGAATCGTTTACTTATAAAAAATAAATACTTCTGAATAAAAAAATTGAAGGCTCACACGTTCTTTGCGTAAAAGGAACATTTTTGTCTCTTGAAAAGCGGACAGAGACAAGTGAAAATAAAGAAAGCAGAAAAAAAAGGTAGCAGGGGTGTTGGTAACAGAAAAAGCGGCGTCGGAGATGCAGGTCGCATCCGGCGCAGCTCGTCGCCTTCCACTCCCATTTGAATAAAAGCAACGATAAGCACATCCTTAGAGTCACTCGCAGTTCTGAATTGTTTCCGCTTCTTAAATCCCCGACAAATTTATTATAATAACTACCCTTAGCCCCGACGGATCCCGTTTTTCCGTTTCTCTCCACCGCCCGACCCTTACCCTTCTTCTCTCCTCTCCGTTCCGTCCCCGAACAAGAAATACGTCTCGGTCTTCGTTCGACCAGCGACGCGTAATCCTCTCCCGGCCGTTTTTCCTCGCGCGTCGCGTCTCCATCTCGTTGGGTTTTCTTCGTGGCCGCGAGGCGAAAAGAAGGATCGTTTCCGCGAATAATGCGTTCGCCCCTCCTGCCCGCGACTGCGGATGATACCAGATACAGGGACAGTCGAGTGAAAACAAAACGAATTCTCTCAGTGCTTTTTCCTACTTCGTCAATTATTACGTTGATACGTAGGTAATTAATGAATTTATCATGATTGCAAATTATACAGATTTCTTATTTGGACTCAATCTGTTTCACAAAAAAAGAAACAAGGATTTGTCTTCAATTTTTTATAGAATTATGATCTGCTTCTTAAAAACAAGCAATACGTCGATGACTATTAAAATTTCACGAGATGATCCACCTCTTAGAAATGAATAAAAATCAAGGGCAGAAGAAATGTAGGAAACTAATGCGTGAAATCAATTCGACGTAACGTGGGGAGGTGGACGAAGGCGCGAACGAAACAAAGGAGGAGAGCGGGGATTAGGCGAGGAGAGGAAGCGCAAGAAGGTGGCGCCTGGCAGGAAAGGCGGAGAGGGTTCGAGGACCTCCGACGTGGTATTTACGACGTCATTTCCTCGCTGACTGTCAATAATTTCCCTGGGGGATGTGGAAGACACCGTGCGCGGCTTCTTCTTTTCTTGGCCGCGCCACCGCGCCCCGCGCCACCCCTTTCTACCGGCGCGCGTTTCGTGGCCTCCTTCCTTTCTTTTTGCACGGCGAGAAGGCAAATTGAAAAGCCACGCCGCCCGTCCTCGGGATACTGTTTCGCGGCGACCGAAAAGTAATATCGCGCAGATGGAATGAGATTGCGTCTCCGGATCCGCCAGGATCACTGCCATATACCTACGTTGTTTTTTTTATAATTTCCTCCTCCCGTTTAGCAGACGAATACAGGGGATTTGTGTATATTCAACAGCGATTATTAAAATAAGCATTTTATACCCGACGATATTGTATCGTAAATAATCTAAACATTATATAAAATAAAATCTTGTAATTTTTTTGGCACTCTTATGTAAGTCAAGAATTTAATGAATTAATCACAAAAGATTTACTGTCGGTTCAGAATACTGGATTCATTCTTCCTGCAGTTAGAATTCAAGAATCGAGATTCTAATGAAGCATCTCCTTTAACTAATTCGCAATCAGCGGCGTTGCGACGGGACAGAGAAAGAGCGAGACGGGGTGGACAGCCAAGTTTCGCACTTTCTCCGTCACCGGAAGGTTGCGGCCTTCACGACTCGGAACTCTTTAATTTCTCCAGCACCCCCTTGAGGATAGTTCCCCTTTAACTCATTAGATTCAATCAATTATACGGGCGCACGGTTACAGTCTCTTTTCCCTTTCTCTTGGCCGGCACTCCCCTAGCTCCGTCTCTGTCCGCCCCGTTTCGATTCCAGCGATCCTCCGTCGTCTCGCCCGTCAACCCCGTCTTTAATTCCTTCGACCTGGACCCCGTCTGGTATCCCGAGATACCCGGGTTTACCGAGATAAACCTCTTAGCCGGCGAGTCAAGGTCATCAGAATCGAAAGTACCAGAACTTCCGCGAACTCAGTCTTACCTGCAACAGAGAATCAAAAATTCTATTTGAAGACAAATGATCATTCGCATTATTCATAACGACGAGATAAAAAGAGCAGAAGTTTTATCAGTTTCATTTTTCTTTTTACACAGAATATAACTCCCAATTTCTTTATTTATTCATTTTATTATTCAGATTACGATGGCCACAAGCTTTTTGAGTTATGCAAACCGAGAAAAAGAAATACGAGGGTATATTGGGGGTTGAATAACGACGACCCGGTACCTTCGTTATCCTAATCTACTCGCAGGTAAACACGCGTACGCACACATAGAAGAGCGAACATTATAGCGGGGTGAGCCATTCGTTTTCTCCACGTCCAGGTCCGTAATGTCGACCGATAAGGCCCCGATAATCCAGGCTCGCGTAGTGTGTTAGCCGGCAGTTAAAACGGTTATCGTCCTGCATCTCGTGTTATTCGTCAGCCCGTGACGAGTGGGTGGAATTTTACGTCCGCGCGTCCTCCTCCTCCTCCTCCTCCTCGCGCCGCCGGCATAAGCTCGATAACGCGGCGCGTAATAGCCGGACATATCTCGTCCCATTCGTCGCGTCGTTCGATCACCATTTACCCGATCGACTTTAACGAATCGCGCGCCCGGCTTCCCGTCTAATTATCTACGTGCGCGGATAAATTAATTTGCCCGGCACGCTGATTACGCGCCGCGATAGAAGCCGGGATACGCGATACGGCTCTCTTGTGGTCGCGCTCGCGATGAAAAATGCGTACAGACATGCGAAAGGGTTGAACTGCACTACCGGTAATACCGACCTGTTGTAGAAATTGTTTTCTTCGCCCAATAGAATTAAATGTTTCGACGGGCGAATAAAATATGCAGCCTGCCTTTTTTTTAGATCAAAAAGACGATTGTGTACCTTCATTCATGTAATATTTCTATTGGGAGCAATTGAGGAGATCGATTTCGAGGCGTGTAAACGCGGAAGGGAATTTTCCCTTGGATCAATGCGTCCCGGAGTTGAACGTCGACGAATTCGCGTCTGGCTCGCGTGCTTAGGGCGAGGTTGTTAAATAATTTCAGACCGCGGCAATTAATGGCGAACGGTTCGTTATCGGGCGTGCCACAGCCACCTTCGAGACGATGTCATATTTATTTCGTTAATCTCTCAAAACCCCCGGTGCTTCGTTTCCTGTCCCGGGGCACCGGCTATCGTTCGCCATAATGGCGCGCGATAAAGAAGAGGAACGCTTATCGGAATTAACAAGCCGACAACAACGTACCGCAATTTTTTTTTTCTACCACTGAAATATACGATTCCGTGCGGACGCGAGATTAAGATATCCACGATGCTGAAATTGAATAGTTCTCAAGTTTTAATGTTGCCGGTTCTCCTCGCTCGATAGGCGACGTAATGAATTAATGCGCTCGATTAGATTCGCGTAATATCAATACAGAAAATCCATTTCCTGTTACATGTTAATTTACACCAAATCTTGGCTTGATAATTAATCCACATTTACATAAGTTTAATTCTGTATCATATTTAATGCCCTAATCAAAACTTTAATTAATTTCAGTAATTTAATTCTAAAAAAACAGGGGGATATTTATTGTATAAAATTTTAATCGGTTTTAAAGAGGAGTGTACGAAGTTGTAATATAGAAATCTTAATTTTGGTGGAAGGAACGAGGAGAGGGGCCTGTCAAGAGAGGAGGAACGCGGCCGCCGTGATATTATGCAGGATGGGGCGGCAGGAAACGGTGTAACGTTGGTCGCGGTGCCTGTACACGAGGGTGGAATATGCTTAACGTTAATTTGTACGATAAAGGAATTATTGATTTTTACTTAGGCCGGCCGGTGAGGGAGGTCGGAGGGGCGATGAAACGTCGCTTTAAAGTGGAGGTACTAATGAGACGCCCTCGACGCGGACGACGACGTTCCTTCATTCATTCGAGCAGCCGCGTAATTCTTTAAACTTCCGACTAAACAATCCATCGCTCTTTTTACCCCGTTCTAAATATATCTATTATGAACGAGGCTGTTAATATTCCACGCGCGTTACACTGTAACGGAAGCGGCGAATTAATTTTAATATTCATCCTTTTTATTTTTGTGGGACGCTTTCCCTTCGGGGAAACTCTTACATTTTAAACAAGAGGCTACTTAAAGGTTTCCTCAAAATGGAAATACGTTTCGCCGAAGTTTTGCCGCCTAGCTCTTTCAAAGTTTAAATTGATTCAAGTTTGATAGGTTTCGCCCGCGTTTCTTTTAATAAAGCATTCCATGCAAAATGTACCAATAAATACTTCCGACGCAAAAATAGCTTCCCTCGATTCCCTCGTTTGTCACTCCCTCGCCAAAACGTGTTTAGAAATATTTCTAGAGGGAATTACTAATTGGTGACTTTTTTCTTTAAAAAGAAGTCGATAAACATTTTATTTAAAGTTGAAAGCAGTCACACATCGGGAGTGTGCGCGTTCGGTGCGGCTGGGAAATTCGGAGTAATAGGAAAACTCCTGAGCGGAAAAGAAGTTCAATCTAGCTAGAACCGAGGGAAGAGAAGCCTGGAAAAGCTCTTTTGACTCCTTTGATTCCGACTCTGGGCTCCACCCCCTCCCAACCCTTAACGGGGGTTCCTCGCCACCGCCTTCTAAATCTTTTTCCAACCCTCCGCGACGTCTACGTCGAGTCGTGAGAGAGGATTCCAAAAGTTGGCTCGCCAATCTACCCCGCGGCCGCGTCTGGGTCAGTCTCGAAAAATCTCACCCCTATCGCACAGAAGGAACCTGGCAAGGTTTTAACCACCGCGCCAGGGTGAAAGGGAGGCGTCCGTCTTCTGCTTGCGGTTTTTCACGGGCCCGAGACCTTTTGCCGGGGTTTCAGCCGCGGATGTAATGGATAACCGGAATTTCGTTTGAGCAGCCTGAAAGGGATTAACTTTGAAGAAGTATCGGTAGCGAGCGAGCAAACTCTGTTTCAAGACGGCTGCCGCTTGCCTTAAATTTTCCTTTTAATCATAACAACACAAATTGGCCTCTTTATTAAATCAAAAAGACAGAAATTCTGATTGCCACCTGAATTATTCTAAAAATTTGATATTATTATTTTATACTACAATTTTCGTATTTTTTAAATTTAATTTGTATTTAATCCTGAGGGAAGTGCCATATATTGAACTACGGTGGTAAATAACACCTGACTATGTAAACAATCTGCACTTCCACAAGAATCGGTACACCTGCACGGATCATTGTACGCGATCCGCGAACAACAACAAAGCGGGGCCGCTTCCTTTCAAGAGTCTCTCGATTCCCGTCAAAGGAAAACACGCAACAACCCCACGTCCCCAGCTACCGTCTTCAATCATTTCACAAAAGCGCATCCCCGTCCTCTCTCACTTCCAGCCGTGTTTGTCTCGTTATCCACCACCTTTTCATCTAACGCTGCCCTACTGATCTCCATACGTACTTGATCAATTCAATCGTAGTTATTGATCAAATGTTCCATATAAAAAGATGTGTAACATCACGTTGTCTCGATTAATGTAATACGATTTGTAATAGAAAATTTATGTAAAATCAATACTAATTTAATGTGGATATTAAAATGTGATATACATATACGTGATTGGTATGAATTTTTATCTCCATGACTTCACGACAAAGGAATATTGTATCTCTCTTTGGCTTGATGGGGAAGAAATGGAAGTGAATGGAAAATTAGCGAGACGTCCCCATTATCAGTAGGTCAACGAAGTACTAACCAACTTTTCCCGAGTTATCTTTAAAAGGTCACGTCGTCGAGGGAGTGGCGGGGCTGGCCACGGCGAGGGAAAGAAAGAGAGAGAGAAAGAATGGGGTTTGGAGGGTGAGAAACGTCGTCGGTTGAGCAAAGAAATAATGAAACTTCGTGCCAGGAAAGTGCTCGCTTTATTGACAAGAGGGCCCAGGAGAACGGGTCCGGGAGGCTAGGCGCGACGAGGGAAAATATAGTGCTTCCATATCCGCGCTCGGCTGTCTATCGATTCTCGACGAGTATAAAATACTGCGATTCCGTCCGACGCCGTCGCCTACTCGACGGAATAAATTTGCGATCGCCCGGGTAAAAACGAGGCGAGCGAACGAACGCTCGCGGGAGGGAAACGGCGGCGGAAGAGGAGTAAAGGAAATGGAAAAGGCGAGGCGGAAAGGCGAAAGGCGGAAGCGATGGAATTTTTCAAATTCATTCTGCTCTTTTCTTTACCCGCTTGTTTCTTCACCAATGTTATCTGACGTTTAATTAGATACCTTAAATGGCCGTGGAATTTAATCTTTGCTCGCCCAGGTGAATTTCTTTCGCGATCACAGTTCGTTTGAATGATTCCTTCAGGAACCCAAAAAATACTGTTCTCACGGTACAGAATTAAGACAAATGTCCCGATTTTTATTCACTGATTTACTTTTTATAATTCTAAAATATCTTAACATTTTTAACCAAATGATATCTGATGATTTCATAATTCGGAAATGAAATAAATGCGCAGATGTTCATTAATTCCTATATGAAATCGTATCTGTGGAAAAAGGGTGAGTATCAAAATTCAAACGGAGAACGGGAAAACCCTTTTCCCTGGGTGGATCGAGCAGGGAAAAGGATCCTTTTCTTTGACGACTGGGGGATCATTACGGGGCGGCTGATTGCCGGGAATCTTGTTAGAGGTTTCGTTTGAATAATCGGCCGATTTTCATGACTCGATCATCGCGTAATGACGCGTGGAAATCCAGCTCCCTCCGACTTACACAATAATTCCCAGTGTCGATCTCCTTGGAAGCATGACGTTACTNTCTTCAGGAACTGCGTTTCCCAAAATCACTGTTCTCAAGGTACAGAATTAAGACAAATGTCCCGATTTTTATTCACTGATTTACTTTTTATAATTCTAAAATACCTTAAAATTTTTAACCAAATGATATTCGATGATTTTATAATTCAGAAATGAAATAAATGCACAGATGTTCATTAATTCCTATATGAAATCGTATCTGTGGAAAAAGGGTGAGTATCAAAATTCAAACGGAGAACGGGAAAACCCTTTTCCCTGGGTGGATCGAGCAGGGAAAAGGATCCTTTTCTTTGACGACTGGGGGATCATTACGGGGCGGCTGATTGCCGGGAATCTTGTTAGAGGTTTCGTTTGAATAATCGGCCGATTTTCATGACTCGATCATCGCGTAATGACGCGTGGAAATCCAGCTCCCTCCGACTTACACAATAATTCCCAGTGTCGATCTCCTTGGAAGCATGACGTTACTAACGATTCATAAATACCCATTTGTTTCTTAATCAATAAAATACATCGCTTTCTTACTTTCTATCAACAAACCTTACTTTTGAAGCAAAGAAACAAGTACTACAATCCAATTGGAAATAACTCTTTTATAAAAATGGAAATTATACTAGCAGGATCAATATTCCTCTAAAAATTACAAGAATAATATAAAAATATTACATTGTAAGAACAAATAAATTTGAGGTGTACAGGAATCATAATCTTCAATTTGATTCTAAAATGATCATGAAATCCAGAAAAATTCAAAGATGGTTGAATCGTCGGCTTTCTCATGCCGATAGCAGAAGGAAGAGACCGAATAAGAGGAACGAATAAAACGCGTATCGAGGCAGACACGGACTAGGCAGATCAATCTTCGCTTCTTTTCCCGGCGTACGCGCGTCTCTGTATGTGTGCGCGGGCGAGCTCCACCCCCACCGGCCGTTTCTTCTTCCGGTCGCGTCCCGGACCAGAGAGACGGGAACACACGCACGCGTTCCGTAGGAAAATATATTCCCTCCTACGGGACGGATACACGCCGGTGCGAGCGGGGGCCGCGCGTTCTCCGGATTTATCGAGCGTGGCCCACCGTGCCATTATTTCAGGGATTACCCCCGGCGAATTTTTCACCGGCTCGTAGATCGTTCTTCGACGCGAAGGAAAAAACGCAAAGGAATGGCGGCCGGAGAGGGTCGAGAGAGGTTCCTCGGGGAGAGAAATTTCGAGTATACGGGATCCTAATCGGCTTTACTTTACGGAGTCAATCTCTTTTCGGTCTCCTCTTCCTGCCCGAAGTCTAGTCTGGAGGTTTTCCGCTCGGCTAGAATCGTCTGCCTGCGAGCATGCGAGACTCCCGGGGCTCCTTTAACGAGCCGCGTGGCACCGTGTCGATAAGATTGTTTGCCCGGCGGACGTTCGCGCAAAGGACTTCCTAATTATCAGACCTTATCAAGGGCCTACGTGGCCCGATACGCAAGGTAAACGTAATAGTTTTCGCAGCGGGTGTGGGTCGGAACGTTTCCCCGGATGGTTTAACAAAGCGTTCGTAAACGCAAAGGGTTAAACATTTGACTTGGAGATCGTTTTATCTCTACGCGTTTCAGGAAAAGATATTCGACGCACTTCTCTTCTAGTCTTTATGAAAATGAAAAACTCGAGTTGCAGCGGGGAAATCGAATCTCAGACGCGACGCACGGAACCCGAAAGAGGCAGGCGTGGTCACGAGATTCCGTCGAATATTTCAGGGAAACGGCGAGGAAAAGAGCAGAGCGAGAGCGAACGGGGGAAAAAAGCGGGCGCCGCGTAGGAAACCCGGAGAAACCCGGGGCGAAGGCGAGCGGCGAAGGAAGAAAGAAAACATGCGAACGCCGGGGGTAGAGAACGACAGAGGAGGAAGAGGGTAGCCGGCGAGGGGTGGTTCGGTGTTCCCGGGGGCGAAAGTGGCGCGGCGTCCTAATGCGATTCCGATATCGGCCCGGACATCTCGTGAGCCGACTACAGCTCCTGTTTCCCCGCCCCCGTCGCGTCGCCCTCGCCCTCGCCGGATAACGTCGGAGAGAGAGACGGGCCGAGGAGCGGGTGGGTGGGCCGTGAAAGCGAACAGGGCTCCCCCGTAAGGGCGGGGTGGCCCGGGTGGCTAGAATGGGCCGATATGTATGCCGTGGGCGCACCGCGCTGCCACTCTCTGCCGCCATCTTGGAATCGATGTCGATCAAGCGGAAGGAAGCAACTTCTGCGCAGCTCGGGGGTGAAACTCGCCCACCTACCACCCTCTCTCCTCTACGTGTGTGCGCGCCCCGACGCATATATTCCACCCCCCGAAGCCGTTGCCTCCTACGTCGTCTCGTCTCGTCTCGTCTCGTCTCGTTTCGTTTCGTTTCGTTTCGTTTCGTCTCGCCGCCGACCACCCCCATATAGCGGCACGTACGTAAGCAGCGACCGCGTGCGTGGCCTCACGCACGCGACTTGCTTCTGCGTGGATTTCTTCTCCGACGACGAAAAAATGGCGCCTCCGACTGTCGGGTCTCCTTACTTCCAAGAGGGTTACTTGTTCGGGGGTGTTGGCAGCTTGAATGAGAACGCGTTTCCGAGTTTTCAAAAGTTTAAAGATATTCGGGATGGAAGAGGAATCGCGAGGGGCTCGCAACAAAGGGGTTCTTTCCCTCCCGTGACACGACAAGAATGCCTTCTTGTGCCCAAATTCGTAATCCCAATCTTCACACTTTTTATAAATAAAAAAAACAACTAAAAAGCAACTATAAGATTTGTAGTCAGACAAGAAATGTCATATAGATTATTTTTATGAAACGAGTCAAAGACTGGAACGTTATTAGAGGCATTAATAAGTAGGAATGGTTGATTTATGGGATTTTAAATTAATTAGTAAAAATAATAATATCGTAGTAGCTAGTACTTGATTTGCTTTTAGAAACTAGAAATCTGAGGATATTCCAGATTTTGCAACCGGTATCATCCATAACTCGTGGAAGAATAATGTGATTTATACATTATGGTAGGTATACACGCGATTCCTTGCTACTATGGCGAGAAAAAGACGAAAGAGGATTTCGTGCCTCTTGCACTTTATTATAAGAAACAAGCTTCTGTTTTTAATAAATTACCCCAATAATTTATTCATCATAATTAATACATGGAATGTATAAAGTCTTGTTCACTAATTACTTACAGAATGACTAAAATATATCAGAATAATTAAAACAAGAAAATCATAAAGCTTCATTGAATTACAGGAGAGATAATTAAAAATTCTGTACACGATAATTAGATCAGAAATGTGTTGCACACACGATTACTCTTGCCGCAAGTACCATCGAGGGAGTTAGTCGGTCCGAGGCGGGTGCGGAGTCGCGTAACGAAGGAGCGGCGGTAATAAAGCGGGCGAGAAAATAATCGAAACGGGAAGCGAGCTCGGGGCTTAAGGGTAAATTCGGTCAGTGTGCCCCGTGGGCTGAGGAGGAATACGGAGTTGAATGGCTCGTGACCTTGGCCCCGAGGCTGCTAGCCTGGGGTTGGCAAGGTAATTAAATGCCACGGACGAAAGGGGAGGGAGAGAGGGAGGGAGGTTCGGTCGCTATAACCGGCAGGATAGAACGAAGGGTATCCAGGGGGATGAGGCTAATTGCCGATGCAAGGAAAACCATCCCCTCCTGCCATCTCGGTGCCACGCCGCGGCAGGATCTTTCAAGGTGCTCATCCTTCGGATTATACCCACCGTCTTATTAACGACCCTCTCTCCCTCTCCCGAGTTCGAGCTTCCTCGGGTCAACCGTTAAGTCCCCGCAGACAGTTCTGTTACACTGAGTCAATAAAAGTAGTCGCTGCAAGCATCTAATAGGTTATTTTATCGTCGTCATTAAATGATCGTCGGATAAAGTGTCATAGAAACTAATGGTGTCTGATTTTAACATGAAAGGCACATTGTAACAATAAGTGCTTGGAGAATGCGAGAGGTTTGGGAGCAGAACAATCGGGCGCAGGAAGTTGGCTTAACTCTTTCGGGAACAAGTTCCATAGGAGCAAAGTCCGAGTAAACGGTAGTTCCTGTACCGAGGCGATGGCCGGGATAAGGTTACGCGTGACGGGGAACCACTGTCCCGGAAGTAGCCCAGTTACAAATTAGCATCCAAGGATTGCCCTTGGCGTTGCTCTCTACCGTCTCTCTCTCTCGAGCCATTCAGCGATCTCTCTCTCTCTTCCTCGATCTCGTTGCCTTTCTCTCTCTCCCTCTCTCGGTCCGCGTTCCTCGTTGGGCTCGTTCCCTTTCCTTCTGGGTTATTAAAGAAAGCCGCCTTCGGGGTCAGGTCGGGTTAGGTCAGGGCGGCAGGGAATAATGAGCGGGGAAAAGTTAAACGAGAGTATTTTTTACCGAGAGGAAAATTACGCTCGTCTCTCCGGCGTCCCTCCTCGCCACGGCGTTCGTAGTAAAAGCGGAGAAGGCCACGTGGCCAGGACGGCCGCGAAGAGAACCGGAAGAGCGACGGAGAGCAGCGAGCGGAGACGCGCCGGCACCGAAAGAGCGACGGGGACAGACCGGGCCGAGGAGAAGAAGAAGGAGGAGGAGGGAATTGAACGAGAAATCCAGGGGTTGGAGGTCTCCGGGTGCCGCGAAGGGGGGTTGTCTTCCATTCATTACCGCCGGTTACCCCTTAATGGAATCTTCGTGTCCTCATCTTTTCGCCGTCCTCCCCTCGCCGCCGCCGCGCCGTGGTAATTTCTGTTTCGCCGAACAACAAGAAGTCATTTGTACCCTCCGCGAGACCATTCAACTTACAACCCAAGGCTTGTAGTCGCCGCTCTCCTTAATTTGCCCTATTTTCCTCCCACCACCGTCCGTTCCTCTCCTTAACGCGATAATTTAAGTGACGCTGGACGACCCGGCGCGGCGCCGACCAGGAAATCCTTCGAACCTCGAGAAGGATATTTCTTAATCTCGTCTGAGAACTTTCCATCGGTACAGGAAAACGGTCATATAAAACAGGGTTGTTAAACGGACAGTTGGAATCGCGATATTAAACATGCAACTACGAAATCAAGATAAGGTCCAGTATACGCGGACGGCAATTAATAAAAAGTCTGGGAGGATAAAACATCTAATGACACTGCAACGAATCACCGTAATTTCCTCGCGCAGTCAGTTTCGACACGGAAGGAGGAACGAAACGGGAGAGGAGAGTTACGCCAACGGCACGGTAGGACAAAAACGACGACGGCGAGACGGAGAGAGAGACGGCAAAACACGAGAAGGGCAACGGGGAGGCAGTCAGGGCGGCGTTATACCTACTCTTTGAGCCACAGAATATCAAATTATTCTGCATAAAGGATGACACAGGTCGATGGTAATAAACTGACTCGGGGAAATAATGGCATAACGAGCATAAAGTGGGGTCCGTCCGCTCGCGCAGCCGGCGAGCGAAGAGGCGGAAAAGGGGTTGAAGGACCAGGTAGGCCCATTATCCCCGGTGTGTGTCCGTGTACACAACAGGGTGTCTATAAATGTTTCGGAGACTCTCTCGCTCTCTCTCGCGGCCCGGTAATTTATTCGGGAAGTCACCCGCCACCTGAGTAACGTGAGAACCCGAGATCGAGATGCATCTGCATGCAGATGTCGATCCCATTTCAAACGATCTCATTCTAATTTCTTTTTTATACTCTTTTTTTGTCCTAAACGTTAAACTCGGATCCTAAAAGGAATATATGAGCAATTTCAGCAGCCGGGACATTTCGTTGAGGTACCAGTCTTATCACATTTGGGAACATTTATGGTTGGAAAGTGGAACCGTGGAGGATTAGAGCATCGCGTGACTAACGTGTTCTTCTCCCATGGAATGCACAGGGTGAAGAGATTAGGTTTCTTCGGATGGATAGGCCCGTCTGGTGTCCGCGAGATAGGGACATGGGAAAGCACTCCTCCTTTTCGCATGTAGATTTTACGGGACGCCCGAGGGATCCTCGAAGGGAGAGACCGAAAGGGTTGGAGTGTCGATACGGATAAGGGTTAAGATATACGCGTGGGAAGACGGTTGTCTGGAGTTTTTCGAGTCACGCCACGTGTTCCGTTCCTCCGATGGATCAATCCGAGATGCCTCTCTTTTTTATCTACCTCTTTTATTGTCATTTCCGCTCGCTTTCTTCTCAGATTAAAATTGAATAAAAACGTGAAATTACCAAACTTACAATTTAATTGATTAATTAAATA
>SMSR01016026.1:186800-203093 GCA_019453355.1 Ceratina japonica | reverse complement strand
CCACGACTTCGGCGGACTCACCCGGAGATAAAACACGAACGGCTCCGCGAGCCACCCCCGCCTCCGTCCTTTCCTCCCTCGTCCTTCTCCTCCTCCTCCTCCTCCTCCTCTCTCCTTCCTTTCCTCTGCTCGTCTCTTTTCCTACGCCGCCGGCCCGCGCTTTTCCCTCTGTTCGTCCCGTTTCCTCGCGCTCTCTTTTTCTCGTCTTCTTTCCTCCACGCGCGCTCGTTCGGTTTCCTCGTACACCACGTAACACACGTACGGACGGGTAACTCGGTACCAACACCGATGAAAAATAATAGCTNAGAATGTGTTTTAACTCCATTAAAAATATAATAATATAAAATAAAGTAATACAGAAATTTCGTAGAATAATGCATGAATTATTGTTATTTTTAATGTTGCATTCTTTTATATTAATTTTTTAACGGTGCAAATTTCAAATCACGACCTATCGCTTAAATCAGAATGTATTTTAACTCCATTAAAAATATAAAATAAAATAAAGTACTACAGAAATTTCATAGAATGCAAGAATTATTGTTATTTTTAATATTGCATTCTTCTATATCAATTTTTCAACGATGCAAATTTGATCGCTGGTCCTTGACCATGAGAGTAGGCAACGAAACACGCTACGAGTGGGACGCGATCCCGTTGGGCGCAAGCAGGATACGCGGGAATTAAACTTGATGACTCAATATAGTTCAAATGGGAATTAACCTACTCGGGTTCTCGGCCGATGGAAATTAGGCTTGACCCTCTACGGTCAGAGGTCGGGACATTCACAGCTGAAGCTGTGGTAAGTACTTTTACCGTTCGGGCCAGGAAATGCTCTGCTTGGTCAATTCGTTTCATTCGGCTACTGACACTCCTCTCGTTCATTCATATTATCGCCGATGTAAAATGAAATTCATACTCGATGAAAATCTCGATTATGCTCGAGGTACTTCGCGTCTTTTTGCGCGACAGTAAAGTCATCGACAGAGTCAATCGAGCGTCGCTTAAAAAAAGAAAAGAAATCGGAAGACACGTTTCCGACGTTCGGTCAGAAATTGCGTTCGGTTCAGGTTTTCATATCGAGGTTTGAGGATCGAGACGAGGATTCCTGCGGGACTTTTCTCGACAGCGCGGTGCCGTTCCACGATTAGGACGCGGCGATAAGGCTAACGAGCCACCGAGCTGACGATAAACCGTTCAACGGTGCTCATTAACGTGCGCTGTCTCGCGTCGTAAACTTTTCAGGTGTCTCCGTACATCCTCGCGATATCTGTGATGCCGAGAGGTCGACCCGCGAACGGGTAGATCGTGATAACCGGTTGAAATACCGCCGTTTTCGGCGTGCCGCGATAACTCCTATTGGCCGATCAAACGGCGAACCCTTCCTTCCTCCGTTTCTCACCGGACTCCCCTTTATTCCGACGAGATCTCGATTCGACTCGGCTGACGTAACTTCCACCGTGATCCATGCCGGTGCTCCTCTCATTCTTAAACCCTTCCCTCCGCGTTATCTCTTCAGAAACGTACAAGAATGCGCAACTAATATATTTTGCCTACTCGCACTATTGATACATTTTTGCACTTTTGATAAATTCATGCCGCGTGTAGTTTTAAGACGAAGAATCGATTTTTTCGATCCCAGTTTTACTTGGAAGACGGGGATCTCAGGTAGGGAAAACTTCGACTCATTAATTTTCCACGGCATTCGTCCTTCTCCCGTTCGCGCCATTCCACTTTAATCTCCGCAAACAACGATTCCCACCCCTCGCCGACGCGCTTTCTATCCGCTTCTCTGTTTACGCGGCCGTCCTCCCATTCACCCGTTCCCAAGGGTTCCGCGGGAGGCCTCAATAAAGGCTTTGTAGACGGAAGATTGCAACAACTTCAATATCCAAGGGTCAAGTGACCGGAGGAACAGCGATCGCTGAAGACTGACCTTCGCGGACGAACCAACAGAGTTCGATAATCTCTCGCTATTACGTTACATCACGGATTTATCGAACTTGAATGAAGACGAGGTCAGGAGCAAGCTCCTTAAGGGATAATGGCTTATCTCGAGCACGCCTCGAGAAACAGGGGAAAATTTATCAGATAGAACATCGGATCTTTTCATTCGCGGTCTCCACAGACGCATACAAACTGTTTCGTATTATAAAATTCATTCGAAGAATATTACGTCGTATCAGTCTCGCATTTAATCCGATTTAAATTAATACATAGAAGATTTAATCCTTTGATTCACGGTCTCCTTCGACACGTACGAAATTGTCTCGTACACGTCCACTGTAGCAAAAATGATTCAGGAGAAAAACTTGTCGTCTTCATCTGTCTCGCAACCACTCAAGCCTAACTTCAATCGTTTTTTTCCACGGCAGATATGTATTTGATTGACAAGCGATTTGTAATAACCCTGCGTTATATAATGACCGATGACTTCTTCGCCGTTTCCTTTTTGCTACAAAACCAGTTTTCAGCTTGCAAGCCACGTCGAGCGTCACGCACGTGCGAATTACGTCGACGTTCGTTATTAGCTACCACTTTTTCCTTTTATTTATTAATACCGCGAGCGGAGAGGAGACTTAGATATGTTTTTGATGCCGCGAACGCGATGAAAATTGTAGAGAAGTGGACGAAATGAAAATTGCCTGTGTTACAATATGAAAATCTCTATTCCCTTTGACGTTAATCAGATAAAAATTGGATTTACTATGCAAGAAACATTTTTTAATTTAAATATGAAATTATTAATCACGCATTTCGTAAAAAATGTACGAGAATTACACAAGCTCATGCATCGTTCCTGGATTCATCCCTACATGAAAATCTCTATTCATATTATAAACATTGGCCTATCGATTTTTATCAAACAAAAATTATTTATCACACGATACGTGTTTGAAGACGATCACAACAATAAATCACGTGGACAATAGCCGTCCAAGGGGCAGAGGGACGGAAGATCGTACACCTGTTCGAGGAGTTCGCGGGATAGATATTAAAGAGAAACTTCGAGGCGCCGGTTTTCGAGTTCGGCGATCAATTCCAGGCAGACGAGCCGCGCGGGAGGAAATTATGGCCAGAGGCTGATAAAGGATCGTTAAGTTAATTCCGAAGCGGAGTCGTTGCGGGTACGATTCACCGAAAGGGTAAACCCGCGAGAGGAGGGGAATTCTCCCGACGTTTGGGAACTCGCTCCGCGAAGTTCTGAAGACTCGAGTCACGTGTGCTTCGTGCAATTACCGCGTCGGACATAAACCGTGGAACTATCAACCTTGTCCGACCAGTCTCTAATTATACATCAACTATGTAGAAAAGCAAACGCGGGCCCCGTCACAATGAAACGGGGCGAAGCAGGTTCTTCGAGGCGCGAGCGAGACGGGATTTTCTGCAAGAATGAAACCGAGGGGGACACGATAGCGCAGGAAGAGGAAAAAGCCGAGGAACTATCAACCTTGTCCAATCAATCTCTAATTACATTGCACGTCGACTTGTATGTGGCGAGCGGAGCCCGGCGACGCTAATAACGAAACCGACGAGGCAGAAAGCAGGTTTTCTCCGTGATTCCTGTACAAATTTAACCGAGGAACAAGAGTAGAAACATGAAGAAGAACGGAAAAGATGGGGCAAGATATGTAGCAGGAAGAAGCGAGGATGGTGCGAGCGAGACGAGGGCAGAGGACGGGAGAAAAGGGAAGACAGCGTCGAGTCCCGGGGTCGGATCTGTGTGCGGGCCAAGCGTGAAAGAAGAAAGAAGCCGGTGCAGAGAAGAGGGAATGATGAAAAGAGCGATGGGAGATTGGGAGGTATACATATAGCAGCAGAGGAGAAGCTGCTGGCTGGATGGCTGGATAGCTGGCTGGCTGGCTGGATGGCTGGCTGGCTGGCTGGCTGGCTGGCTGGGTCTTTTCTGGGTAGTGGTGGTGCCGGTGGTTATAACGGCGACACTGGGTGGTAGTGGTGGCTCACGCAGAGGGAAAAAGAAGAGGGAAAAGAGAGGTGGAGGTTGTGGAAGGCAGCGGGCGAAGGAGGAGGAAAGGGGTCGGAGGAGAGACTGTACTAAGAAAAGCCGACACACGGGGTGGCTGGGAGCAGTGCAGATCAATGCCAGCCAGCCAGAGCCAGCCAACCGACCGACCCAACCCTTCCGAGTCTACTGCTCTTCAGTTCCCTAACCCTTTACCCCCTTTTTTCCACCACGACTTCGGCGGACTCACCCGGAGATAAAACACGAACGGCTCCGCGAGCCACCCCGCCTCCGTCCTTTCCTCCCTCGTCCTTCTCCTCTTCCTCCTCCTCCTCCTCCTCTCCCCTTCCTTTCCTCTGCTCGTCTCTTTTCCTACGCCGCCGGCCCGCGCTTTTCCCTCTGCTCGTCCCGTTTCCTCGCGCGCTCTTTTTCTCGTCTTCTTTCCTCCACGCGCGCTCGTTCGGTTTCCTCGTACACCACGTAACACACGTACGGACGGGTAACTCGGTACCAACACCGATGAAAAATAATAGCTGCGGCTGTTGTAGCCAAGGCGCAGGGAGAAACAGAGAGGGAGGATGCATCGGCGTAAACGCACTCGAGACGGAATTGCTGCACGGCACACGGGCACAGCCTCTGCCTTCCCTTTGACGCTTCGAATGCCGTGCATTTCAACGAGTTGCCTGCTTCCTCCCGATTTGTTCTGGCGAAACGATTTTTTTTCGGAGCAACAACGCCACCCACTGCCCCCCCCCCCCACCCAGAGTTCTATACCCGATCCTTTGACTCCGAACGATCCTCCTCGAGCACCGAACGGATACGACGCGAAAATCGTTTCTCAAAATTATGTTTGCGCAATAGACCGGACTAATTTAGTATGATACCCGAGCGTATAAATTTTCTTTAAGACCTGAGATAATAAATACGATATCAAGATCTTTTACACCGACGTTCTCCTCGCTCCTCTAAAAAATTCAACCCCGACCATCGTAAACCACCACTGACCCGCGTTCAACGATAATTTAATAGTCGAAACTTCCGTCGTTTGCCCTTTTAAGAGAAGCTTCCAAATCTTTTCTGTTCATCTAACATTTTAAAAGGGAAAATTCTTAACAACACTGAATCTCTGTTATATCATCGTTTACTTAAATAGAACCACCAAATATTTTACACAATGAGCGCTCTGCTTCTTCAGTCGTATTTTTAAGGGAATAAAATTCGAGCCAAGTGCGTGATTTATATAAAACGAAGTTTGTTTAAATAAAATGTGTAAGCACGGCAGAGGCGAGGAACGAGGGGGGAACGGAACGCCGGGATGAAACGCCTTTCGCAATCTGCCAGGAGTTACTTTCATGTTTCTACAGAGTGGCGGTGGCGCGGTCGCATATAAAACAAATTAATCTCGTTAGGGGGAGCGTCTACCTTCGACCTTCCGCCTTTCAGATCCTTCCGCCCCGCTCGAACCCCCGTCCTCTCGCCGACTATTTGACGGCGGATCCACCGAGTTTGCTCCTCTTTTATCTTAATTCGTCGTCTAAATGAGAACCGAGTCGCGGTTATCGCGGCTCCGGAGAGGAAGAAAAAAAAGCGGGGGCCGACTTCTTCTTGAATCGGGACGACTCTTGGAAAATCCTGTTCGCCGGCCGGCGCGTTTCACTTTTCACAGCCACCCTATTCCTCCGCCGTTCCCTTCTTTTTTTCTTTTCGTTCAACTGGAAGATATTCTCGCTTAAGTGAACGTGCCCGGTCTTTGAAGCGAGTGTCGCGAGCTTTAAATGTTTCAGATGAAACGCGGCGGCGGTAACCGCGTGGAAGTGTCTCTGTGCCGCCGAGTTTTTACATCATTTAATTACTTTTCCGCGTCCCGAACCGACGGAGTGACTTTAGAAAATCAAATCTGGAGCGAACGTCGTCTTTCATGTTATTTTCTCAATGTATTCTCGTACGATGCTCTTTAAGTTCAGTAGAACAGGTTTAAAATTCGTCTGACCACATACTTAAGTAAATCTGACGAATCTATGGCATAAGATTCTCGATTATTTTTCCTATCGTCAATAAATATATACAAACTATATATTTAGTATCAAGTTTCCGAAGTTTGATTCTACTAACGAGCTTCATGCCCGGCGATCGAAATGTTCGAACGAAATTGTCAATTCGAGCTGCTCAGCCGATTAAAATCCGAAGTCTGGCGAGGACGGGCAAGGCAAGGGTGGCACCGGGAATGAAAAACTTGGGAAAGCTCGGGGGTGGCGCGGGTGGGGGAGGCGGGGGCGGGGGTGATGTCCGCGCCGCGAAGAAAACTCGCGAGCGTACGCGTGTGTGCGAGGGGTATCTCGCGAAAGGGTGTCTCGCGACGGGCGCATGCGCCTATGTGGGCGTCAATACGGTCCGCACACGCTCACCCTTTCCTCCGTGTCCTTTGTCACACGCACACACCGCGGCCGTCCACGTGCACGGGCGCGCGCACACACAGGTGCGCGCACGTGTTCACCGACGAAAAGAAAATACCGTGCCGGACGGCACAGGCCTTCCTTTTTCCCTTTTTACGGGCGCGGGCGTAGCGAGCAAGGCGAGCGGTTTTACTGCTCGAATAAATAGCGGTTCGATGCTCGCGCGAGGTAACAGCACGGAAATTTCGCGAGCCCGGGACCGCGTCGCGCCGCTGCCTCCGCCGGATAATTAATTAAACGCTTACCAGACCGACTTCGCTCGTCTCCCGGTGATTTTCTAATTAAATTGTTTGCGCCAAATATTTTCCGAACATCGACAAATCCACTGGCTCAATATAATAAATCATTCCTCCCTTAAAACGCTGCACTCAAAAAGAATCGTATCGTCGATTCANGTTTGATTCTACTAACGAGCTTCATGCCCGGCGATCGAAATGTTCGAACGAAATTGTCAATTCGAGCTGCTCAGCCGATTAAAATCCGAAGTCTGGCGAGGACGGGCAAGGCAAGGGTGGCACCGGGAATGAAAAACTTGGGAAAGCTCGGGGGTGGCGCGGGTGGGGGAGGCGGGGGCGGGGGTGATGTCCGCGCCGCGAAGAAAACTCGCGAGCGTACGCGTGTGTGCGAGGGGTATCTCGCGAAAGGGTGTCTCGCGACGGGCGCATGCGCCTATGTGGGCGTCAATACGGTCCGCACACGCTCACCCTTTCCTCCGTGTCCTTTGTCACACGCACACACCGCGGCCGTCCACGTGCACGGGCGCGCGCACACACAGGTGCGCGCACGTGTTCACCGACGAAAAGAAAATACCGTGCCGGACGGCACAGGCCTTCCTTTTTCCCTTTTTACGGGCGCGGGCGTAGCGAGCAAGGCGAGCGGTTTTACTGCTCGAATAAATAGCGGTTCGATGCTCGCGCGAGGTAACAGCACGGAAATTTCGCGAGCCCGGGACCGCGTCGCGCCGCTGCCTCCGCCGGATAATTAATTAAACGCTTACCAGACCGACTTCGCTCGTCTCCCGGTGATTTTCTAATTAAATTGTTTGCGCCAAATATTTTCCGAACATCGACAAATCCACTGGCTCAATATAATAAATCATTCCTCCCTTAAAACGCTGCACTCAAAAAGAATCGTATCGTCGATTCAGAACCATTTTTAAAACACAAACGATCGAGAATTTCTATATAAAAAATGATTCCTCTCGTGCCAATATCGTTACAATATCAATATTCGCGAAAAGCGAGGGAAGTCGATTCCCTTTCATTAATTCATGACCAAAGTTGTTCGATCCGCTCGACCTTGGCAATGAGAGCCGGCGGGGCCGAACAATTCACCGCAAAACTCGAACTCTTCGTACCCACGGAATGGCTCGAATTACCCGGGCAAGTTGGACCGCGCCGGTAAATGACCGCGGCTGGATGAACACGGACGCTCGCCGGCCGGGGGTGTGTTGGTGACAATCCGCGTGGCTCCCATGTAAAGTTAACGAGGCAAACTTTCGCATGAATACGAAAGTGGGCCGACCTCGGTTGCTGGAGGATGTGCGTTTATATTTAAGGCGCGGCCCCGCACTGGCTAGATTGCATGGTTATGGCGTTAATGCGCTCGCGTGATGCCCCCGTTGCGTTTGATTAAGAAACACAACCATGGAAATTATACTTTGTCATAAATCAAATCTCTCTCTCCGCTCGCGTACCGTTCAATTCGCCAACTTCCTTAGCAACTTTACAAATCGTAATTCGCATCCTCATTTTATACAAGGGAATAAAAACAAAATACGAATTTTGTATATTCAGCGAAGTGAATCTCTGTTTTTACTTATCATGTGTAAACTCGTATTTTGAATATTCCGTGAGGTAAATCTGTTTTCCGTACTCGGGGTACGTATTAATAAAATCAATAAATTTTATCGTTTCGCTCTGTACTGAAAATATTTTCCGTCCTCGTTGCATTATGGAATACGTTTAATTTTTTAAAACGGTTCGACCCCCTCTGGGTTTCGACCCTAAACGGTTAAGAGCGAACGAGGAGGGAAAGCGCACTGGTGCTCGATGAATCGGAACCGTTAGATTCGCGTGACATATGCTCGGCGAGCGTGAAAACACGTCCGTGTGCGGGCGCGTGCAGCGGCGCAATAGCGGAGGCCTGGACGCGTTTCTAACGAGCCGGCATGACACCGAGAAGTGAACGCGGGTAATTGCTCCAGAAAACAATTAGCACGGCCTAACGATTAATTCCCGTCTCGAGCTTCAGTTTCTGCGAATGTGAGGAGGGTGAAGGCCGTGGGTGGAAGTTCGGAACTGCTCGAGGGTGAAACGTCTCCAGAAACTTTGCTTCCATGCGCAAAAGCACTTGGAATGATTATTCGATATTTATTTCATTGTTTAGAACTGAGAACATTTGTTATAAAGAAATACTTGAACGTCTGATTTGTTTAAATACTGTTGAAATAGTGGAAAAAGTAGAAGAACGTCGGTGAGACGGTGGAAACGTGGTCACGCGTGTAACGTGTTACGCACATTCTTAATTAACGCGAGTGACGGAAATTAGAATTGAAAGAGCGACTCGTTAAATGTTAATTACTTTAAGAACGCGGCGCGGTTTCCATTGTTAGCCTGGTACACAAATCAAGAGGAGGGATCAAGATAGTCGCGGTCGGTTTTCGTATGAGTTATGCTAGCGAGGTGAACGGTGCCGCGCGCCTTAATGGATTAAGAGCGAACGGGGCTTGATTAATGTAAATCCGTGTCGAGCAATTTCATCATAATAGAAACAAAAGGAACAGAGGAAACTCTCGCTGTCTTCTTCTCCGTCTTCTTCGCCTTCTCGTCTCTCTCCGCCGTTTCGTTTACCTTTGTACTTACTCAGCACGCGCGGAATAAATCCCAGCGAGCGTGGAACAATGGCCAGTAGGTGTATTTTTGTTCGGTGCATTACCATAAGTCGATCGTGTCCCTCTTTCTCAATGGGAAGCTGACGACGTCGAAAATGGAAGGAAGAGGAGGATGTTAAGAAATCGCCTACCCGTTATTCCTAAACGAAACGTGGGTGATGAAAATTTACACTTCGTATTAAAAACTATTTCTTTTATGTCGAAATATAGTATTATTTCGGGTAAAGATCCGGCGTTTTATTAATAGAAAGTGAAATGATATTTTATTATCCGAGAATAAGATTTAAGACTTACTTAGTAAAGTGTCCAGAAAAAGTAAGTCGAAACTTAAAGTTTCAGAACTGAAATCTCCGTAAGCCCGCGAAGGACACCCGCGAGGAGAAAGTGTAAGGCGGGTGAGACGGGCGAGGACGAGGGAAAGGGGTGAAAGAGGGAGACGGACGGCGGCCGTACAGCCGGGAACTTTTTAAGCAAATTAATCAATATCAACGAGAACGGAAGTTTACGCGCGGCGAAGGGAGAAAAAAATTCCGCCCGTGGAACATCCGGGCGGACCTCGCTAATTTCTTTAAAGTAGTTTAGCAATTTATTATTTTCCAATTTTCCGCGAACTTCCGGCCCGTGCACGCGACCCGTCTCCCTTCATTCTATTTCGGCTCTCCTCTTCTATTCCATTTTCTTATCATTCAACGGCCATAGGAAATCTGCCGCGAATTTTCGGATAAACGAAATCCGCCAATTTGTTTCCCGCATTACGCGAGCTTCTTCGTTTCGCGTCATAAAATGAAATGAGAAAAAGATATTGTGCCTCCCGAATGGAAGTAAAATAATTACACTCGGTCCGAATTGAACGATTCAATTATCCATGTTGCGAATAAAGGATTTTGGATTTCCCCTCTACGTCCGAACGGAAAATCTCGCGGGGAACAGTTTCGAGTAGGAAACTTGGATTCGTAACAGTTTACGACTCGCTCGAGCCNCAAGATATTGTGCCTCCCGAATGGAAGTAAAATAATTACACTCGGTCCGAATTGAACGATTCAATTATCCATGTTGCGAATAAAGGATTTTGGATTTTCCCTCTACGTCCGAACGGAAAATCTCGCAGGGAACTGTTTCGAGTAGGAAACTTGGATTCGTAACAGTTTACGACTCGCTCGAGCCTATCGCGGTCAAAGGGAACCCGATCAAACGTGCCGCGACGTCGCAAAACCGTTGGTGGGAAAAAAATTTTTTCGACTCGTCCCACTTGGGCTCGGGACCCGCTTTCTCGGAACTTCCATTCCCGGCGAGTTTTTCCCGACTAACGACCGGCGATGTTTGAGCGCGGTAAAAGCCGGGGATCGCGCAGACGAGGCAAGTTTCGGCTAACAAGGGGCTCCCTGAAAGAGTAGGCAGGCACACCACGGCTAGGTATGTAAATCTCGTTTCACCGAGGTCGCGCCGGCCTCAACCTCTTCTACTCTCTTGGTCTCTATCTCTCTCTCTTTCCTCTCCTCTCCTCTATTTTCCAGTCGCTCTCTTTCGAGCGCCTCCAGCCGAGCCCAGTCCACCCCTGAGTCAGGTTCTTTCGCGGCAGCCAGGGGTTGGATTTTAACCCTTTTTCCAGCTATCGATTTTCAGCTCGAGACGAGAGGAGGGCCGCGCGGGTGCCTTCGGCCACTCCGCGCGCTCTTCCACGCTCGACGACCACTCGACCGCTTCAACGGCCCCGAGACTCTACCCAGCCACTTGTACTACCCTCTCGCTTCCTTTTTTCTTTTCGCCTACCGCCGCGCCCCGTGGCCCCCGCTTGCCCCGAGCCCGCTCGAGTGGCTCGCCCCCGCAGGTGAGAGACTTTCTGCGAAAACGACCGTCTTCGATTGGGCCACTCCGCGAAAACGCTTGCCCAAGCGGATACGAGCGAAACCTACATTTCGTTGCCTCGCAGAGATACGACAGGTTATGAGAACGTTGCCACCCACTTCGTAACACTGACTATGACCAAAGCTTAAATGATTCGACGCGACGTGCGAAAAATTTTGTTCCAAAATACGAAGAATCGTGATATTACAGATATATAGCGTGTATCAATGTTCAAATATCGATAAAATTTAGAAATTCTAAGGAGGACGTTATTTAACCCCTTCCCGTACCATTTAGCTCGGGAAACTTGGAGCTTTGTCCATTCTTAAGTCGTTTTCCTCCGTTTTTTATACGTACAACAAACTTTGCACATTCTGGGTGGACATGAGATTACAACCACGAGTCTGATTTGTGATACCCACGTGTGCTATAAAATTTTGATCACGAGTTCGACTCATGATATTTATATCTAGTACAAAATTATAATCACGAGTTAGACTCGTTAAAATACGGCAAGGGGTTAAAACCCTCCCTGACTCGATTTCTTCGCGCCTGAACCGATCTATCGCTACCGAAACTCATTCCCTGTTGAAGGATTCGTAAAAAAAAAGACGCGGAGGTTCGCAGAATTCGCAGATCGGGACGATCAATCAGTCTCGACGAGAGATGCGAATTTCTTTTCTTCGCCGATAGTGACGGCCTACGGACCGGTGCCGAGGGGTCGAAGGGGGGTTTATCTTTCGGCGATAGAACGCATCGCGTCGCCTCTCTCGGTTGGCTGTTGGCCCTGAGACGAGACGCCTGTTCGACCGGGAACGGCGGGACGCGGGGGTGTTTGATTGATTGCCCAGGGTGGAGTCTAACACACGCCGAGAGGGTGGCTGACTTGCGCAGATTACACACGTACGACTTCCTCCCCCTTGTCCCTGAGGGGAGGCGGCACGTACGAAGATTTCCGCGAAGAAACGGAGGTCGCAGTTGGCCGGCTTCGCGAAATGGTTTCCCGACGACCGAAGGAACGAGAAAAATGTCCTCGCGAATGCATATACCAAATGGAATTGCGTATCCGCGTACAAATGGAATTGCTACGCGATATTACTTCCTTCTATAAATGCACGTGCATAATGTGATGCGTATGTGTATTTTTAATGAAATCCAGCTAATTTTTTGCATTCATAATTGCGATATAACAAGGTGTTCTCATTTCCAAAATTCGTGTAATTTGTACAAGGTAAAAAGACACAAGTTCATTATATTAGAAGATTGTTGAAAGAATTCGTTTATAAAATNGTTCGGAACTGCTCGAGGGTGAAACGTCTCCAGAAACTTTGCTTCCATGCGCAAAAGCACTTGGAATGATTATTCGATATTTATTTCATTGTTTAGAACTGAGAACATTTGTTATAAAGAAATACTTGAACGTCTGATTTGTTTAAATACTGTTGAAATAGTGGAAAAAGTAGAAGAACGTCGGTGAGACGGTGGAAACGTGGTCACGCGTGTAACGTGTTACGCACATTCTTAATTAACGCGAGTGACGGAAATTAGAATTGAAAGAGCGACTCGTTAAATGTTAATTACTTTAAGAACGCGGCGCGGTTTCCATTGTTAGCCTGGTACACAAATCAAGAGGAGGGATCAAGATAGTCGCGGTCGGTTTTCGTATGAGTTATGCTAGCGAGGTGAACGGTGCCGCGCGCCTTAATGGATTAAGAGCGAACGGGGCTTGATTAATGTAAATCCGTGTCGAGCAATTTCATCATAATAGAAACAAAAGGAACAGAGGAAACTCTCGCTGTCTTCTTCTCCGTCTTCTTCGCCTTCTCGTCTCTCTCCGCCGTTTCGTTTACCTTTGTACTTACTCAGCACGCGCGGAATAAATCCCAGCGAGCGTGGAACAATGGCCAGTAGGTGTATTTTTGTTCGGTGCATTACCATAAGTCGATCGTGTCCCTCTTTCTCAATGGGAAGCTGACGACGTCGAAAATGGAAGGAAGAGGAGGATGTTAAGAAATCGCCTACCCGTTATTCCTAAACGAAACGTGGGTGATGAAAATTTACACTTCGTATTAAAAACTATTTCTTTTATGTCGAAATATAGTATTATTTCGGGTAAAGATCCGGCGTTTTATTAATAGAAAGTGAAATGATATTTTATTATCCGAGAATAAGATTTAAGACTTACTTAGTAAAGTGTCCAGAAAAAGTAAGTCGAAACTTAAAGTTTCAGAACTGAAATCTCCGTAAGCCCGCGAAGGACACCCGCGAGGAGAAAGTGTAAGGCGGGTGAGACGGGCGAGGACGAGGGAAAGGGGTGAAAGAGGGAGACGGACGGCGGCCGTGCAGCCGGGAACTTTTTAAGCAAATTAATCAATATCAACGAGAACGGAAGTTTACGCGCGGCGAAGGGAGAAAAAAATTCCGCCCGTGGAACATCCGGGCGGACCTCGCTAATTTCTTTAAAGTAGTTTAGCAATTTATTATTTTCCAATTTTCCGCGAACTTCCGGCCCGTGCACGCGACCCGTCTCCCTTCATTCTATTTCGGCTCTCCTCTTCTATTCCATTTTCTTATCATTCAACGGCCATAGGAAATCTGCCGCGAATTTTCGGATAAACGAAATCCGCCAATTTGTTTCCCGCATTACGCGAGCTTCTTCGTTTCGCGTCATAAAATGAAATGAGAACAAGATATTGTGCCTCCCGAATGGAAGTAAAATAATTACACTCGGTCCGAATTGAACGATTCAATTATCCATGTTGCGAATAAAGGATTTTGGATTTTCCCTCTACGTCCGAACGGAAAATCTCGCAGGGAACTGTTTCGAGTAGGAAACTTGGATTCGTAACAGTTTACGACTCGCTCGAGCCTATCGCGGTCAAAGGGAACCCGATCAAACGTGCCGCGACGTCGCAAAACCGTTGGTGGGAAAAAAATTTTTTCGACTCGTCCCACTTGGGCTCGGGACCCGCTTTCTCGGAACTTCCATTCCCGGCGAGTTTTTCCCGACTAACGACCGGCGATGTTTGAGCGCGGTAAAAGCCGGGGATCGCGCAGACGAGGCAAGTTTCGGCTAACAAGGGGCTCCCTGAAAGAGTAGGCAGGCACACCACGGCTAGGTATGTAAATCTCGTTTCACCGAGGTCGCGCCGGCCTCAACCTCTTCCACTCTCTTGGTCTCTATCTCTCTCTCTTTCCTCTCCTCTCCTCTATTTTCCAGTCGCTCTCTTTCGAGCGCCTCCAGCCGAGCCCAGTCCACCCCTGAGTCAGGTTCTTTCGCGGCAGCCAGGGGTTGGATTTTAACCCTTTTTCCAGCTATCGATTTTCAGCTCGAGACGAGAGGAGGGCCGCGCGGGTGCCTTCGGCCACTCCGCGCGCTCTTCCACGCTCGACGACCACTCGACCGCTTCAACGGCCCCGAGACTCTACCCAGCCACTTGTACTACCCTCTCGCTTCCTTTTTTCTTTTCGCCTACCGCCGCGCCCCGTGGCCCCCGCTTGCCCCGAGCCCGCTCGAGTGGCTCGCCCCCGCAGGTGAGAGACTTTCTGCGAAAACGACCGTCTTCGATTGGGCCACTCCGCGAAAACGCTTGCCCAAGCGGATACGAGCGAAACCTACATTTCGTTGCCTCGCAGAGATACGACAGGTTATGAGAACGTTGCCACCCACTTCGTAACACTGACTATGACCAAAGCTTAAATGATTCGACGCGACGTGCGAAAAATTTTGTTCCAAAATACGAAGAATCGTGATATTACAGATATATAGCGTGTATCAATGTTCAAATATCGATAAAATTTAGAAATTCTAAGGAGGACGTTATTTAACCCCTTCCCGTACCATTTAGCTCGGGAAACTTGGAGCTTTGTCCATTCTTAAGTCGTTTTCCTCCGTTTTTTATACGTACAACAAACTTTGCACATTCTGGGTGGACATGAGATTACAACCACGAGTCTGATTTGTGATACCCACGTGTGCTATAAAATTTTGATCACGAGTTCGACTCATGATATTTATATCTAGTACAAAATTATAATCACGAGTTAGACTCGTTAAAATACGGCAAGGGGTTAAAACCCTCCCTGACTCGATTTCTTCGCGCCTGAACCGATCTATCGCTACCGAAACTCATTCCCTGTTGAAGGATTCGTAAAAAAAAAGACGCGGAGGTTCGCAGAATTCGCAGATCGGGACGATCAATCAGTCTCGACGAGAGATGCGAATTTCTTTTCTTCGCCGATAGTGACGGCCTACGGACCGGTGCCGAGGGGTCGAAGGGGGGTTTATCTTTCGGCGATAGAACGCATCGCGTCGCCTCTCTCGGTTGGCTGTTGGCCCTGAGACGAGACGCCTGTTCGACCGGGAACGGCGGGACGCGGGGGTGTTTGATTGATTGCCCAGGGTGGAGTCTAACACACGCCGAGAGGGTGGCTGACTTGCGCAGATTACACACGTACGACTTCCTCCCCCTTGTCCCTGAGGGGAGGCGGCACGTACGAAGATTTCCGCGAAGAAACGGAGGTCGCAGTTGGCCGGCTTCGCGAAATGGTTTCCCGACGACCGAAGGAACGAGAAAAATGTCCTCGCGAATGCATATACCAAATGGAATTGCGTATCCGCGTACAAATGGAATTGCTACGCGATATTACTTCCTTCTATAAATGCACGTGCATAATGTGATGCGTATGTGTATTTTTAATGAAATCCAGCTAATTTTTTGCATTCATAATTGCGATATAACAAGGTGTTCTCATTTCCAAAATTCGTGTAATTTGTACAAGGTAAAAAGACACAAGTTCATTATATTAGAAGATTGTTGAAAGAATTCGTTTATAAAATAATTGATTAATTGTATTGAACTTTTATTTGATAACGCAGTCTGATCCATTGATACCAAATTATACCAAACCTTTTTCCTACATTTAATGCATCAATTAATTATTCCCTTCCACCATTGTACGCAGAAATGACTTTTTTAAATCTGACATAATCTGCAAATTTATATGTGTATAATGCATATAAATACGTTTATAGATATTGCAAATAATTGATTGGTTTTCCAGTTACTGTAAGCAGATTTCCAGGGTAGCGAGGTGGAAACCGTACAAGTTTTATGGCACACGCGGACGGGAGAGTG
>SMSR01016026.1:64243-181926 GCA_019453355.1 Ceratina japonica | reverse complement strand
TTCCACCATTGTATGCAGAAATGACTTTTTTAAATCTGACATAATCTGCAAATTTATATGTGTATAATGCATATAAATACGTTTATAGATATTGCAAATAATTGATTGGTTTTCCAGTTACTGTAAGCAGATTTCCAGGGTAGCGAGGTGGAAACCGTACAAGTTTTATGGCACACGCGGACGGGAGAGTGTGTGCACGCGTGTGTATCGAGGGGTGCACGAGGGGGTGGGTGGCCGGGGAGACCAATCGGAAGCAAGCATTCTTTATCCGAGCGAGTATCTTGAACGCATGCCTCACGTACGAGGCGTGGTTTGGGTGCTACCCTTGGGTGCTCGAACGCTCGTCGTTTTCTTTCCTCTTTTCTCGCGTCTTCTTTTCCCTTCACGGCCGTTGCATTCTGCCGTTATTGGCGTCCCCACGGCACCGCCATACTAATCTCCCACGAATTCGTATTCCGCGTCGTTCAGTCCCTTTCATCCCCTCTTCACCGATTCAAGGTTCCTCTATTTTTTACTATTTTTTACTTCCAAATTTTATCTACGATTTTACTCTCATCTCATTTCCTTGAATTTCGTTCTGAAACTCTGCTATCATGCTTCATCTCGAACGTTGCAGGCCGAGTATGTTAATTGTTCTCCAGACGAGGTGAAAAGGCCACTTCACAATGTTGCTTGCAATTCCCGGTACCGAAGACGATTATATAAATATGCAATTGTCCAGGAAACAAGATTTTCACTTATCAGAGTCTGGCCACGGTTATGACACTTCGCGGCGCGTTTCACACGGTGCATGTGCAATTGCGGTTGTTTGCACAGGTGTTCGAGGCGGTGACTGGCTTCCCCTGCCACCCGATGCTTCAAGAGCTTTCGAATAATCGCGTACAGGGCTTTCACTTATATTAATAATCTTGCATTGCCTCAACGAGCATTCCTCCATTGGATATTGTCAATACTCACCTGATTTAAGTATCTTGCAATATCAGAAATCCTTTTACTTTTCTGATTAAATAATTCTTTTCTAATTAGGAAATGTTTACATCATTGTACACTTTATATAGTTTGTTTGAGATAATCATTTGATATAATTCAATAATTTAAATCATGCTTTTAATCAATGGACCTGTCTGTCAATTAAAAATTTCGTCAAAAAAATTGCTTCATTCGTGAAATGCTATTGTCTCACGAATTTTGCAGTATTTTGCTAAACAGAAAATCCCCTGGCTACTTATGTGTACAGACACATGTACGGGGAGGCGCGCGTGCAGATACCGCGGCCAAATTGCCGGGCCGTTCCTTTTTGCCCGGTTGGAAAAATTGGCAAAGGCAGAGTCGGTACGCACGCCTCCTCCTGCAATATGTAAAATAATGACGGCCGCCTGAAAGGAATGCATAATGAGAGATATCTCTCGCTTCTCGTGCACCGGAGCTAGGCTCCGAGGCGCATCCACCCACACCCATCCGCGTGTCTATCACCGTACGAGCATGCATTATCGTTGCCCCGAGACCTACTGCAGACGTTTCATGGAGATCTACAAATCTTACTTTCATCAACTCTTAAACGTTTGTTACAAATTTTCGTGCAGAGATATATAAATAATTTGTGACAAGTTTGATTTTCGTAGAAAGTATTCCAAATTTTTAATGAGATTCCGAATGCCATAAATCAATTTCTGTTGATTCATTCTAATTTCTGAAATCGGTTTAAGCAGAGATATATAAATAATTTGTGACAAGTTTGATTTTCATGGAAAGTATTCTAAATTTTTAATGAGGTTCCGAATGCCATAAATCAATTTCTGTTGATTCGTTCTAATTTCTGAAATCGATTTGATGCGTTTTTCTTGAGGAATCATAAAAAACTCACTCTTATAAGAACGTGACCTGTGCGGTAGACACATTAATTGATAATGATAGGATGTCGAAGGAGCGTTAAGTTATCGGGCGGCAAACGAGCCGGGAATTACGATCGCGTCGTTGTCGCAGTTTGCGCCGCGGCACGTGTAATTATTTCCACCGTACCGCTCGGCTCGTATTCATTGTTTTTTAATTACCACGAAACGAGGAGGCGATTCGAACCAGATACCCGTGCACCTTGTTACGCGGCAGACGTTCTCTCATTTCTACTTCAACAGGCCCCGTATTCGTATTCGGGATCGCGTATTCTTTCCCTGTAATTATCGCGAATTCCAATGTTGAGCGAAACGACAAATAAGGATATAAAACCGGCATAGAATTAGTTTTTCCGCGTGCACTTGAATTCTTTCGTGAATAAATACATATTTTAAATACCACGTTCCCCCAGAGTTATGAATTCCTAAAATCATTTTGACATTCGCAGAATATTTTAAAACAAGCGACTGATTCACAACAAAGAGTCTGTTTCGCTCGGAATTCGTCATCTGGTCATACAGTTCGGAACTTCTAACCCTTCCCCGGGAGCACTCAGCCACCGATACAGCTGGCAAGTAAAAAAATGCCGAAAAAACAGTATCCCCGGGTTGAAATTCCTGAAGCGGAGCCTGATTTAAGATTCCGCTCGCGGCGCAACAGGAAGTAGGTACGAGCGAAGGAGGAAAGAAGGAGAGCGAGGTTCGCCGTGCTCGCGACGCAATCGCGAATTCTCCTCGAGAGCTTTTTCCAGCATCGGGCCACGGTAACGATTTCCCGATAGCCGGGGATCCTGGCAGCCTCCAGGAGCATCGATTATTCCAAAAGGGCGAGCGCTCTCCTCTCTCTCTCTCTCTCTCTCCCTCTTCCTTCCTTCCTTCCTTCAGGAATCCTTGGGAAGAATGGAGCCACCTGTACGTGCACGTAAGCCAGATAAATCTCGGCCGGAATCGGGGGATGGCGGGGGAGGCGGGTTGTAACGCAGCCCGTCCTATATGTATGGTAATATCGACAGGGAGGTCCCGGCGATCCAATAGCTCGCTATCGCGCGCGTATTATGCGGTGCCGCCGAAAAAACGAGAACGGGGAACGAGGAAGATCCCGAGGCAGCCCCGTGGAACTGGAAGACGCGATAAGAACCAAGACGAACGCCGGGAGAATATATGGAAACGCACAATAGAAATGATTAGTTTCGCGTGATTAAAGTGCGCCAATTGTGCACAACACTTTATAGAAACGCATTCTCTTATCCGTCTCTGTAATTCGCCTCCGCAGGGGAGGTAGAATCTATTATGCATGTCGTCGGCGTTAGATCCATACTGCGCTGCGAATTCATTCGTCTTCGGTACGTTTCTATTAGAGGGAGAATTTCAAATGACATTGTTGGAGAAGTATTTTATACGAAGAAATCTAATATCGTGAAAAGAACATACGAGTTCGGTTTCATTCTCCGGCGACGTGTCGTCGAACTCGGCGGTAGACGACGCTTGGGCCAGAGGAAGACGAACAATCCGCGGATAGTAAAGAGGAGCGGTGGAGGCGGCGGCGGCGGTAGCGGAAAATGGAAACGAAAAGTACAAGAGAGCGAAGGAGAGATATAGGGAAAGCGAAAGAGAGGCGAGCCCCGCGTTCGCGGGGGTAAAGAAAGAGGGCGAAGAAGAGTGGAACGGCGGGTGGATGGAAAGGAGAGGATGGAAAGAACATCTCTCGGTTCTCTCTGGGAAGCATAGAGGAGAGTAGTGAGTCGGCGTCGCCCGGGCAACGGCTCTGCCACCTTATTGGATATGTTGAGCAATTTATTTTATTTTTCCCCACTCCCCCCGGGGTGAGGTTGGAAAAGCGTGAGCGAGACGCGGGTAGAAATGGGAAGAGAGAAAGAACCGCTAGAAGAACGTTCGGGGTGAGCCACCCTCCGCCCGCTTCCTCTCTCTTTTTCCATCCGGCTCTGCTCGTCTTTTTCCAACCCCCGCGCGCACACATCGACGCCATTTTCCAATATCGCGTCAAGCGTTCGCCTGCTCGACTCCGCTCCGCTTCCTCCACCTCCTCCTCCTCCTCCTCCACCTCCTGTGTGCTCGCTCGCTTTTTCCTCTCGCTCTTTTCTCGCCGGTCCGCGAGGAGAGAGAGAAGGAGAGGGTACGCGCGCAACGAAAGGCAAGAGAGCCACGAAACGAGAAAAAGGGGGCGCGGAAGGAGAACAGGGGTGGGTGGCAGCCCCGGCCGAGCTCCGCGATGAGAGGAGGCCGGGGGAAAGAGATAGTACGTGGCGCGGCGCGGAGGAACGAGGCGAGGTTAGGTGAGAACCGTACGTTCCTCCACCCGTAAATTGGCAATATTCATGCCGGGCCGCGTACACGGCTTCGAAGGGGTGGCCCGACTCGCAGGGGGTCGCAGGGGGTAGCGTCGGTTCGACTGCATGCTCGATTCCCATAGCCCCGGGGCCGCACCCGCGAAAGCGCTCACCTAGACAGTTCGTTCGTTATTTTTACGCCCCTGCCGGAATGAGGATAAAACCACGGTAACCGCGTGCCCTCCCTCCCTCCCTCCTGCGCCTTATTCCCGACCCATGCCTCCGCGATGTACCTTCTTTCTCCGAACGCGGCTGTTGCTCAGGTACCGCCGATAGAAACCGTTTTCCCATTTTTTCTTTTCGCGTTCCTGCCTTTTCTCCCCTTCTCCTTTGGTCCAATCGTCGATTATTTTGAAATATTCTTCAGATCGTTCTTTGCTCCACGAGAACGTACCGTTTGCCTCCGTCTCTCTCTCTCTTGGATTTTATCTTTGAGGCCGTGTTCAAAGGGTTAATTCTTCTCGAGAGCGAGTGTCGCGAATTAAGAGCGAACGAGACTAATCGCATGGAACAGGGTCGCGGTTCAATTAATGCGAACTTCTTTCAGTAAAAATCGCTTTAAAATTACTTGGCACCCAAGGTGCTCGAACCCACCCCTTGACTCCGAACCCCGGAAGCGGAGAGGAAGCCGCCGCGCCGCGCGGCTTTAGAAGTTCCACCGGTATTCCAACTTTTAAAATATGTCAAATTATTTTCCTTTCAGAGGAGCTGTCGTCTAAATACATTTCCATCTTTCCCGATGTATTTAAATACACGAGGAGCCGGGGGGGGGCCTCCGAACCGACTTTCCCCGTCCGTGAATACACGCGCGCGCGCCAATACTAAACCCACTGTCGATGCGAAATTTATTTCCCTCCTTCGCGAATATCGGCACCGATTTCCCTTACGTGAGACGTAAAAAGCGGAGGAAAAATTTATTTTCAGAATGCATTGAAAATTTTCTCCCTTCAATCGATAAATGCCGAAGTCGTGCGATTTATCAAACAGCTCAATACTTTTGTTGATGATCGTTTTGAGTGTAAAATATGTAAATGATGAATGCAGATGACGAATCGCAAATTAATAATAATTNCCGATAAATGCCGAAGTCGTGCGATTTATCAAACAGCTCAATACTTTTGTTGATGATCGTTTTGAGTGTGAAATATGTAAATGATGAATGCAGATGACGAATCGCGAATTAATAATAATTTTTATTTTATATTCTAACACTGGCAATTGAATTTCTCGAAGAGGTATAAGAAATTCCTGAATCTGACGTAGCTTGTCCTGCTGTTCGAAACGAAAAAGAGCTGCTGGGCGCGTCGCGGCACAAAACGGCGCGTTTCGGACCACGTGTCGTCCCTTTGTCGAGCAGGCGAATAAAACTGTGCCGGGAGGGGACGAGGAGAGGTGTCGTTATCATCGTCGGGGCTTTTAATGAAAGTGCTCGGTTGAAAATTCCGCGCGCAAGCATCGGGAAACGTTTTAATCGGCCGCCGCTCGAAGAAACGCGGGACCGTTTAAAGTGATTGTCGCTCCATACCCGAGTCAGTCCTCTTCTTCTTCTTCTTCGTCCGCCTCCTCCTGCTCCTCCTCCTCGTCTTCTTCTTCTTCCAGTGCGCGACGCTATGAAATGAGTTTCTTGAGCGCCGGTTGAAATCGGTGCCGGCGCGGCGCTCCGGGGAATTCTGTTCGACAGAATTTTTGCTGTAATTGAGATGGAAGTCGTTGACTCTCTCTCTGCGCGTCTCCCTCTCTCCCTCTCTCCTTCCTTCTCCTTTGGAGCCGCGTCCCGTCATTTTGGAATGATGTTTTCAAAGCGGGGCGACGCTTGGACGCGAGCCCTGTTCCCTTGTCTGCCTCTCGATGCGACGCCGGCTTCAAACGCGACTAAACAGACCCGTTTCACGATTGTTTCATGCCAGTTGCGTACCGTGATGACTCCCTTTCATTCTCTGTTAATAACTCCTTTTATGCCGCGATGGTTTCAACGCAGCAAAGTTTGCGATGACAAATTTAATTCGCTCTCTAATTAACTTTAATTACTTCTTTACATTGCTAAGTCTCATCAAGTGAGATAAAATATTATTCCACTGTTTAGATTCAGTTTTCTGATCTCAGCGTGCGACGCATATACATATTGCCTTTATCATTCGTCTAGTCCTGATACGACAGATTCCTCTCGCTTCCCCATTTTATATCCGGCGCGCGGTTCAGCCTGAAAGTAGCTGCACCCTGCAGCACCCCATCTTTTCTTCGTATCTCCCGACCGACCGTCTCGCGCCGCGAACGAGAGAGAACGATGGAAATGGAGGAAGAGGAGACAATTTCTCGCGGCGCCTTCTCTCCTCTCCTCCCGTCCTCCCTTTCGATTCGCCGTTTTAATGCGACAGACGACGCGACGCGCGCGCTGCTCGCGTGCACGGAAATAAATTGCTCTCTCGCGAACTAACCCGTCTTTTGTGACGCGAGTACTTTCCTACCCGACAAACGTTTCATAGAGGACGGAATAAAAAGAGCGGCAAATAAACGCGGATCAAATTCGGTTTGATAAGAGTCGGACCGAAAATTCGTTGTCCTCTCGAAGCGGCGACGCGGCCGGGACGCGGTAAACGGGGAATCGTGCTCCTATTTACGTTTGATTTTGTCGAATGAAAACGCACAGAGGAAAACAGTTATGCATGCGCCTGGCTTTATTGCGAGGCGAGGAGCTCGAGAACGAGGCGCGAGCGGCAGTTTTTAATATCGCTTTGGCGCGGCCGCGTCTGCCAACTGACAAAAGGAGGAAAAAAGGAAGAGGAGGCGTTAATGGAGAACGTTTTCGCTCTAACGAGCATGGAGAAACGGGCACCGGGCGCGGGCGAGCCCGGGGAGGGCGAAAACTAGGGCCAAGACTGCACCCGGTACCGGGAGGGGTGGCTGCGGAAAGGGGTGGGCCCTGGCGCCTACTCGCTGCCCATGCCCAGACATGCTCGCCAGACCGTATGGTTTTCGTGAGACGAGTACCGGAAGAAGGAGGTACAATAAGAATGCTTCCTCGTCTCGGGAAACTTTGGCAGAGCTCGTTTATCCTAAGACTGCCGGTGAGTCATCCAGTCCCAGCGTACACGAGTCACCGAGCATCTGCTTTTTCCGAATGCGAATTCAGAAATCCTGATCGCTTCGTTCATTCGCCAAATGCAACGATACGTCACACCAAGAAACAGAGAGAATAATAGAAAATGCAATCATTTTGATTATACAAACGGTTTTTATGGGAATCCGGTAGTCGAACACGAATGGTCTTATTTTAATTCGATAAAAGCAATTCTTAATGTATTCCTTGATCAAAAAGATGAGAGGCGAACGTCTTCATGATTTATTATATGATGGAACGAAAGCAATTTTGTTTGGTGATCACTTTTATCTAATTAGAGCAATTATTAGAGAAATTCTGTGCACGTCGAACATCGGACGGACACTTTTATGACCGCGGATACTATAATTGCGCTCGCGGTTCTACTTATAGCAAGAAGGAGCGGATATTTTCAGCATCCCGGATGAAGAAATCTCTTATCTGCCGCATAGGCTTCGCCTTCTTTCCCCACCTTAATCACTCCATTACTTGCTACGTTTAAACCTGCGATAATCAATCTTGGAACCTGTTCCACTCGCGTTGCGCGCCGTACGTCGTCCCCGGGAACCAGTATCTATCAATCATCGAGATGCCTCGGATTTTCGAAAAATATGAATTCCGCCAGAGGATATCACGCCAAGGGCGAACGAAGGGTTGCTGCACGGTAAGAAGAGCGGGAACCGATTAGATTAATTGAGATGGATCTTAAACGAGCCTCCATAACGACTGGTTAAAATCGTACGGTACTCCACTCGATGAATATGTAATTTCTTGATTACATTAATTACAAATATAGAAGCATTGCGTGGGTTCAAACATAAATTCGAGTANTCTCGGATTTTCGAAAAATATGAATTCCGCCAGAGGATTTAGCGCCAAGGGCGAACGAAGGGTTGGTGCACGGTAAGAAGAGCGGGAACCGATTAGATTAATTGAGATGGATCTTAAACGAGCCTCCATAACGACTGGTTAAATTCGTACGGTACTCCACTCGATGAATATGTAATTTCTTGATTGCATTAATTACAAATATAGAAGCATTGCGTGGGTTCAAACATAAATTCGAGTAAAATTTATACAGCGAGAAGAGTGATTTTCGGATTCACAAAATATAAGAATATATAACCATGTTTTATAGTAAATGAATATAAAGTTTCTTGAGTAAATGAACATAAAAATTATTTTTTTCTTAAAAATTCGGAAATTGCTTCAAATAAAAGTTGTAGGTACTGCTATTACCTAAACTAATTTTGACCATCTTGAATACTTCAGGAATAATCGATTAATTACTCTGACACCATAAAAGCTAACACCTACTCTTCTTTCTTATACTGTCTTGTAGGACGCAAGTGAAAATCGAAAGGAGTTGTTACCGAGTGAAAGGTCCACATCTTTGAATTGTCGTTGATTAGAAACGAAAGATTGTATTATTCTTCCCTTCACTCTAGCATTTTTGGGCTGCTTAAAACCTGGCATGCGCGGGTCTATAATTAAAATTATGGGCTCTATGATTGAAAGGTTGATGCAACGGGCAATTACCTCTTTCAGATAACCATTAAGCTGATAGATCTTAATAGTATCCCTTAAAAATGATATAATAACGGGGGAAACATTAAGATACACTTGTCCCGCGCGGTTTTTGCATCGCGCCGCGAACTTTATATCAGATTTCACCTGCGAGGCCCGCAATTATACTCGCATTGTGCGTGAACGGTAATAGAAGTCGCGGCCCGCCGAGACACCGGTGCGGTGGTAGTAAAAAATCCCGAAGGAAATACTTATAAGCGCGGACATAAATTTCGAATGATTTTTCTTAACGAACCGAAATGACGCCGGGAAGGTAGCTGGTCCGTTGATTATTACGGGAATAAAATAAAAATTTAACTGCCGGTTGATTGCCTCACGGTATTTATTGCAATACTAAACCGGCAAAAACGTGATCGTAAAGAAATAACTAAATGAACTGAAGCTGGACATTGATGGATTGCGTAAATAAGTTACATAAAGTTGCAGCTGGCTCGAAAGATTGTCACAATGTTCCTCGAAAATAATTTATATCCTTACTCGCTAAGAGGGGAAGTTAACATATTTTAATCCGGCGATCTTTTGTAATTTTCAAAAACTACTGCAGAAAATAGCTATAACTTTTGAATCCCAAGAGGAACGTCTTGGAACCCGGGAGAGGCATAATGATTCCAAATTTTTATTTTTACTTATTGTAGAGGTTTATGTGAAGGAATTAATAGAACTGGTGAAGATATTCGAAAATCAAGCTGCTCTATCGAGACCACAATTTCGTCGCGCCTAAGAGTAGGGAATCTAAAGTACAGAGTATAGGAAGATCGTGCTCCTTTATCAGCGTAAGTCACGGCGTAGCGAGATCAAAGAAATGATAAATGGGTTCTGTTCTCTTCCGTCCTTTGAACGAGAAATTTCTTGCATTATCGTCTGGATCTTCTTTCATTCCACTTTATACAGAAAGCCCGTGCGTTCGAGCGAGCCGTGTGCACCCTTTGATCTCCGATAAAATGTGTAAAATTAATATTGCGTTCCTTGTTTCTACGCGGATCAACTTCGCCATCAAATACGATACTAATCGTTACACCGCGCGCCTTTATAAGTATATTTCGCGTCCGGCATAACCCGAGACGTCAAATGAACAGACGCGATCTCCGCGGGGGCACTAAATTAATAGTTGATCCAGTGATTCATCAACTTCATTAAATTCCGAATTACGTTTCTCTATTTCCCAAGTTCATTTGAAACAACCGGATCAAACAAACTCGAGGAAGAAAGAGCGGAAGGAAGGAAAACAGAAGAATAAAGTGATATGAACCATTCCATTTACGAGGAGCCCCGGTGAGTTCCAGTCTCTCGCTCTCGTCGAATCTCTCGGATTCCTCGAGAAGGGATGAGACCTCGAGGGCTGGAGCCGGTGGCAGGGGGCACCGGGGTCGGCGGCGGAGGGCTTTAAATCCAATCCCGCCACGCGGATTAATAAAAGGATTCACGGAGTTTAGGCCGCTCTTATTACTTCGGCTTTCCTTGGGCCTTCCCGAGAAAATCGACCGACGGAGGAAGAGAGGAAGACAGATGAAAAAAGTAAGAGGGCCGGTCTCGCCCGCCCCTTCGCCCCTGTCTTTATCCGTCAATATTAGTAACAGTGCCGTGTACCGCATTTAAGAACGTGTTTACAGGACCTAGCTGCCTGTCCTCTCCCGGCCCTGGCCGCTGTACAAAGCCGGAAGTTACATTATTAAAGCGATATTAGCCGCGGATATTGGACGACGGCGGCGGAGGGCCACTCGCGCGCGAGGAATTCGAATGTATTCGTCGATAATAAAAGAGANCGCTTGCCTGTCCTCTCCCGGCCCTGGCCGCTGTACAAAGCCGGAAGTTACATTATTAAAGCGATATTAGCCGCGGATATTGGACGACGGCGGCGGACGGCCACTCGCGCGCGAGGAATTCGAATGTATTCGTCGATAATAAAAGAGAGCTTCCCGCTCGGAACTTTTTAATTACGAGACTCCGTCCTCCGAGTTGTTTTTATTCTGTTCGAGATTAACTCGATACAGGAGATTAACCTTGTATCAGAAATTTTTATTGGGACCCGCGACGACGACGTGGCGGAACGTAAAAATCTTATAAATTACGATCTAGTTACGTGCTTGATATGCATGGAAAATCGTTCGTCTATTTTCTACGCGGAGATACGTGTTCGCGTAAACTTCCCCGAGCTCGTAACGGGATCGGGTTTCGGCGAATCGATTAAATCCAATTTAGCAACGGGTTACGAAAACGGAGCGAGAAGGAAACAATGAGAGGGCAGGCCGGTCGATCGCGCGATTCCCTCGAATCGATTAAACGTTCGGCGCACCGTGAAGCGAGGGGGAATAGTTGCTGGCAATTAGCCGGAGCGCTAAATGCCTTCTAGTTAATCCGAGCGCCGAGCGGCCGCAAGAAATCGACGTGTCTCGAGACCGGGGACTCTCTCGGCGCGCGGCGGCGGCGACGACGTCGAGGAAGTAGAAAGAACCCGGAGTACCTCCCGTTTAATGGCTCTCCAGACTTGTCGCTACCTGTATCCGAGGGAATGAAATTCGTTCTACCCGTGTACCGCGTCGCATTCTCACGATTCAGAAGCCGGCGCTTTGAAAAATTCTTAACAGACGCCGCCGTGCCGTCGTACGCGAAATTTAATTTACGCGTGGGAACCTTATACCCTGTGCGTCGTTAAATTAACGCTCGCCAATCGTTCGATCAATCTGAAATATCAGAAGATTCTTCTTAATGAAAATTAGATAGTAGACACGTGCAATATTTGTTATTACGAAATCATAAGAAAGAAACAAGTGTTTAAAGAAATTATGAAATTTTTAGGTATGAAATTTAGATTTAGACGATAAAATTTATTGATTTCTCTATTTAATTCTTGGTTTCTTCTCTTCCACCTTGATTTCTTAGGAATCGCGAAACGGAGAAACCTCGACGTGCCTCTCGGCTTCGTTAGAGAGCGCAGAAAACTTCGGAGCCGAGTTTTCGTGCGAGCGAAACCCCTAAACGGTTAAAACGTCCCGTCCCTGACCTTCCCCACAGCCACGAGACCCGTGCTCGCGGATTTTTCCAGGCCACCGTATTACTTCTGAGAATCGTTGCTTTCTGGGAAGATATCCGCGTGGGAGTTTACTCATGTCTCCGGATGATCGTTACAAGACTTCTGTATATACACGATCTCATGCATTTCTGAGAATCATTGCTACGGGAGATATAACCCTCGGAGCGCGCAGTAGGTAAACGCCGCCAGAAATAGAAAGTAACAATCCTATTCATAAACAAGCCTCGTAACTTGGCTTACAACTTAATTAATCAAAACCACCTGCGTGTCTAAGACCTGAAATCGTTCCCGCGGATTGATCGACGCCCGGCGAGATTAAAACATTTTTAAAAAGCCGCGTCTAATTTCGTCACAAAGGTGACGTGTGTACTTTTAAACGAGACACCGCCAAGTCCCCCGGGTAATTGATAACTGATAATTATTAAAAGAACCGGGACGAGGGCGTGCAGGAAGGAGCACGAGAAGGAAACATTAATCTGCATCGCGGGTTTCGCAAGGCTCGCCATTAAAACGACACGACGAACGAACGGACGGACGGACGGACGCACACGAACCAGTCCAGCGGCGATCATTAGAATTTCCACATCGCGGCTGATGCAAATAATTGACAGTGAGATAATTACGTGGTAGCCGGCCGGTGTAACGCGTGTGAACAAAAGACCGAGGACAATTTATTGCACGCGTTATCGTTCCTCCATCGATTTCGCTCTGCGAGCCCTCCGAAAAAAAAAAAGAAAAAAAAACACCGACGAGAATCGCGAGGAAAAAGCAGAACGCGCGTTCACTCGCTCGTTGTGCAAACTGTCCGCGCGCGCGAGCGAATATGATTTACGGCGGCGATCGGTCGTAAAGCGGTCGCCGCGTTCAACGTCTTATCGATGCGGTTCGGAGAAAACGGGGCGCGATATTTAACGGGAATTAACGCATTGTACCGCGTCGCGAGGAACCGATATTCCCCGGCTTGATGTAGCAATTGCGCCGGTGAATTATGACCGCCGGTTGCCCGGCCACCGTCGTAATGGTCTTATTTATGCTTGTTTATGCTTTATGTCGTTTACAGGTGTATCGACCGACAGACCTGTTTAATTGCCTCGATTCAATTACATCCTCGATATTAATGGCTCTTATTGTTGGGCTTGAACCAAAGAAATGAATCCGCGTTGCCTTTCACGACGTCGATAAGAAAATGATACGGGCTTCGCGCGATCTGTCGGCACGCGTTTCCACCGTTAAATGTATATAATTTATTTCTTGGAGATTGAGACGTCGTTCTTTCTGAACTGTGTCCGAAATGGATTCGCGGAGGAGAGCGCGCGATGCGAAATTTACACGTTCGGCTAAACGCTGGAAACGACGCTGCGAGACATTATTCCCGCGGCCAGAGAGTTCCTTTTAGCTTAGGTAGAAAGTAAAACGATTCCGCAACTTCTTGGCGCGGAGGAAATAGTCGAGGCAGCCGTTACGACAAAAAGCATTCCGCGACCCTGCGATACGCGGCTGCCTCTGGAACGGAACGGGACAGCCCCGTAGGGCAACGAGCAGAACGAGAGAGGGCCATTTGTATTCATATGAAAATATTATCTCGCCGCGGCGGCGGCGCAGCGCGCGTCCCTGCCTCTTCAGGATCGCTATTGGGTTTGCATAGATACTTATGCATGAAGGTAACATTGCCCGCGCATTGTTATGCAACCCCGCTGCAGATCCTCAATATAGATCCTCGCGCTTCCATTCGGATTTTCAAGAGCCCCGTTCTTCGGAGGATTCATCGTACCAACTTCCAGATCGAAACTCTTTTCATCCGCGCCACGCAGCAGATTTACATTTTTCTACCCCCCCGAGGAGAGTAGACGGCTGAAAAATGTAAACGACTTTTCCGGAAACGAGAAACAACTCGCCCCCCTATTTTTTTTTTTTTTTGCTCTCGGACGTCCACACGTTTCGAAACTAATTAATTCTACAAACTTCTCGTAACGTTCGATGATTGATTTCTCGAAAATCGCAATAACAGTGATGAAGAGATTGATCTCCCTTCGCCGGTAATAACATAAATAAGCGCGTGCGCTACTTGAAATTGATTTTCCCGACAGAGAGAGAGAGAGAGAGAGAGAGACGAAAAGAAAGGGCAACGGAGAGAGGGAGTGCGTACACGCGTTTCAATCTCTGGATCTGGTTAATTGAATAGCCGACCGATTCTCCCATTCGCAGATCCATAAATCTCGATGAAAATTACAGCGTGGCGTTCACCTACAGGTGAAGTTTCAATCCGAAACTTTCACGTGCAACGAGCCGAGCCAGGTTGATATTAAGATTTCGATCTGGCCGCGCGCGGCTGTTCCTTTTGCGAGGGCCTCGGCTCGCGTTCCACGCGCTTTTCCCGCCTATGACGCGCTCGCGTTTTACCAGTTTCAACGATTTCAGATAGAAGTTTAATCGCGCGGAGGAGAAGATCCTATCGGCGCGGCGCGTACAGGTGCAGCCCCGGCGAGCCGGTGCCTGTCGCAACGGCAAAACTGTAACTCCGTGACGAAGATGAAGTGGCGCTGGTTCATCTGCATAAAACAACACCGCTTCCAGCTCGTCGTCGTCGTCGCGTGCAATCCGCGTACCAGACCGTGAACCGCAATCTCATCCGCGACAGCGTTTCTAACGAGTTTTCCCCCCGCTATCAAAGTATTAGGATATTTTTACGGATAACGCGAGTGCCGGTCGCGCATCGCGAAAACACGACGGATCGCCGTACGAAGGAATTTAAATCTCTCGCCACGCGCGATATTTCCTCCGCTCTCGCAATTGTTGTTTCGCACGCTTTTGCACAACGCTGCTGGTAGATTTTCGAAACGATCTGAACTTTGTGCAAAAGGCTCGATGATTTATAATCCGGCGGGTCGGCGCGGACTTTTAAAACTGATAAATGCTGGATGATTTTTATAATTATGACAGGTAGTAGACCGTCGGGACTGCTTATCCCTGGTGAAGTGGAAAGCCGAGAGAGGTGAACGTCGTCTTTGAAGAATCCGTTCACCAGAAGAATGTCCGGCGCAAAACCCGTTCCTTTGTCCCCTGTCCGGGTTCCCTCGTTCCCGCGTCACGTCCGAGGCCGCGTCTTATTGACGTCGTTACTTTCCGCCATCCCGGTACGCAACACGGCAAGGTGTGATCGAATTTCCAGTTGTCGGAACGCGGAATTCCACTTTGATACTTCAACGTGACGTCGACTTAATCGCGTGCACGGACCCCGACCCCGGTTGCTGATAGAAGCTCGCCCTGTTCATTTACCTTTCAACGAGGGAGAAACGCCGTCGCCGCCGCTGCCGCCTCTACCATGGCGTCGCTGCGTGGGAGGCGATTTTTAACAACTATCACTGCCCTCACCAACGCTCTCATAATTGTCGTTCTCAACAATTTTTTTTATTTTGTAATTATTTATGAATAGGATAGCAACTGGTCTTAGATTTTAGGTGGTTCTTTGCAAACTTCGAAGTCAATTCAGCTAAATAATTATTATTATATTTAGCTATTAATTTTAAGATAATTTATTTTTACTGTATTACAGAAAGTATGACTTGCGTAGTTTCTAATGCAAATCGATATCTGGGATTAGTCGTTTTAGTGCTTTAGAAAAATTCAGCTTCATAGGCTCTCTTTTGAATTATAAATTTCTTTCAAAATTCGCAAGGAACCATCTTAATTTAATATCAACCGGAATTACATTTTACATTCTACTCGGTTTTCATAAATTCCATTAATACTGACTAACAGAATTAGTCGTTAGTTTGAATATCGCCAACTACGCTTGTCGACTCATCAGATAATTTGCCATCTTTCACGACTATATATCCTCTTTCTTCTGATTCATCAAACGTAATATTCCACCGCGTGGCACGGTCAATCAACTCCGGATAACAGCCAGCTTCGATTCCACGTTCGCCGCACAATAGGCGAACGCACACGTATATGTACGTATACCTGGATACGCGAGAGACGATAACATTTATTGGAAGCCCGTACGCCGCCGCTGCGCAATCAATAATTACGCGGAGCTGGATTAATGTACGCGCCCCGGCAAAACCACTCGTCGTTGTTTACAATGTGAATGCGCCACGACTTCAACGCTTACATCTTGCACGAGCCGAGGAACAACGGTCGAATAATCTAATGAGACTGACCGAACATTGAGAAGAGTAATGAAAACGATAGAACCTATTCTATAATTTAATGTAAAAGTCATTTTATAAGAAATAATTGATTGGCAATTAAAACGATTTAAACACAAGGTGAGATTTCATTAATAATTACAAAAATGGCAATGGCAGAACGAATAAATTTCTGAGACGTTAAAAGCGACTCGATTTTTCGCATATTTCGGGCAAATCCGGTGTAGGACAAGAATGGGAAGATGTTGGACGCGGGGCGGGGTAGAAGTATCCAAGCGAGAGTATGAGATTACATTACACCCGTGTGGTCTGGCGAAAGAAATTCAAGACGGCACACAATTTCGATTAAATTTAATCTTGCGCAGGTTTCGAATCAGGCGCAATGAAACCAGAAGGGTGGCCGAGCGGCCGGGCCGCGGGCTGGCTGGCTCTCTCGCCCGTGTAAGTCACCCGACGTGGACCTCAGCTGAGGTTACCCTGCCTACGATCATCTTAAAAGGGCGGCCCTCCGTTAAAATCTACGGTTTCACATGGAACTTCCGATTAAATATTCACCGCGACCTACCGGCGACGTCGTTCCGATTTCTGTTCAAAACACTACCGCGCCGCCCACCCCTTTCACTTTCCGCTGCCACATGTTCCTCGACAGAAGCGTTCGACGAAAATATTAAACACGTTTCGCACGATTCGATGAAAAAATAAATCACGACATTTGAAACCTGATTACATTTTCTACGCAAAACCTCCATAGAATTTATTTAATTGACCGCGCGACCGCGTCGGAGCAGAAAAACTGAGCCGGAGCAGGGGAGGAGGAAGTGTCCACGCGTGGACGCGTTCGGAGGCAGCCGGGTGCGTATCGATTCAAGTCGACGGCAATAAATTTGCGGGCGCAGCGCGGGAGATAGCGGCGGTCACCTGGGTGCAAATGAATCGAAAGACACTCACGTCAGGTAAAAAACGACGTCGCCTGGGCACGAATCCACGGCGCAGCCTGCGCAGCGCTATTCATTAGCCATCTGCGCTGCTAAATCCATAATGACAGGATAAACTAGCTGTTTACAGGTGATTACGCCAATTACCGGCGATACGGCGGGTTCCCGAGCGTGCATACGCGGCCCGTGTTTACATTTGACGCAATCCGACGCACACGCACGCGTAAACGACCGACGCATCCCGGTGCACCACGCCACCGCACCGCGCCGCGCCGTGTTCGCGGCAATTTATTGCCAGCGCACGGCATGGCTAATCGGCGGACAGCGGAGGGAAGATAGGTTTGACAGCGGTGACCAAAGACACGGGGCCGGATGCGAACAGCGGTCCCGGTTCACCCGTCCGTCTCCAGTCGTTCGCGCTTCGAAGCTCACCGGCCAGACGCTAATGAAATACTAACTGGACACCCCAATCGCGCCTCTCGAGACAGCTTCATCCCCGCTCTATTTACTGACAATTCCAGACGCAGACGTTTCAAGTGCAATAATGATTGCACCTTTCTAATCTCAAGTTATTTCGTACATTATTTCTGATTAATTTCTAATTGAATGTAAGAAAAAATGACGGGGAGGGGTAATCCGTATTTTGGCAAGTTCTAAGTAAGTTTAGTTATCAAGGTATTATAGATCGGGATCTCGTAGCCACCCTGTACGCGCGGCTTAGCACGCTAATCTCGCGAGATTAAGTTGCCGCTTGACGTGTAACTTATTGCAACCCGTGCAACAGATGAGACCTTTGGGATGCAATAATTAACATTCCACCGCTAATTTAACTATGTGTACTCTAACCAGCGAACGGTTAATTAATGACCTAATAAGCTGCCACGGAACACGGTGACACGGCAATTATACCGGCCAGTTAAATCTGGGTACAATGTGACCATCAAACAATGTAACGTTGCTTCTTGGAATACTATCTTAATCATGTATAACGACAATGAATACTTATACCAATATTTATTTTAATGAATTATTCTTGTATTATTAAAATATGTTTTTACTAAATGAATAGAAAATTAAATGGGAAGATAAAGTAGTAATTTTACTAAGATTGCTTCATTAGGTAGTTAATTTATTGTAAATTGTGGAAGATTTGCATAATTTACAGATGGAATGTAACTGAGTACACAGGAAACCAATTAGTGTAAAGAATTTCGAGCAAACCGATTCTATTCCGATTTATCTTCTAATTTCACGACGATTAAAATAGCTGGGCGCGGAAGCTGAGCACACGTAGCCGCGGCTAAATTGTAGCACGGCAATTATTATATTTCACGGGGGCCACAAGCGTTATTAACGCTACCGTGTGCACGCGAAGGCGTGGCGTCGAATTATGGTTCTCCGGCCGTGGAAAACGTACGGGCCACCCTCGCGATCCACGGGATCCCATGGACGGCCGTAAATAATGAATCGCCGTCGATGATCATTTATCAAACAGATCTATAATTTTCTTCAGCATTTAATTACCGTCGACGATATTAACGCACACGGCCAATCCTTTCGTTCTGCCCCGTTTCTTTCGACGAGGGACGAATGGGACATCTCGATACGAAAGACCGATGTGTTCATTAAACGTAGCGCGAGCTTGTTCATTTTGTCTCTGTGTTCCGCGGAAGAAGCCGGATAATTGAAGGTTAAAACGACGCGAGCTCCCATTAAACGTAAAGCGGTGACCAATCCTTGTCAACGTACGAAACGATAAATCGACAGAAAATTCATTGAACAACCTCATCAGGAACTGGTCATTGCTCCTCTTATTACGTAAACAGCTAATAATTAATGTTATCAGAAGTATGAAAAGTGACTTCCTGTTTATTCTTAGACATTCCATAGAAACTAGATTATTATAATAATAGTATCCGTTAACAAATTATGAATAACACGTATTTAAACTACGAAGAGTGTGCAGGATGTGTAAAATAAAAAATATAAAGGAAAAAGGTATCAAAGAACGTCGAGGACAAGTGTTGAATAAAAACGACCTTTTTTGTCTGACCAAGCACTGACCAATTTCACTTAACTAGTCGTTCGCTGGAAGCTGGAACGTACACTCATTCCTTCAACCTGCGCCGCAAGTTTCCTTCGGAGACTTATTATTTCTCGTGAAATCAACCGTTANGTCATCAGGAACTGGTCATTGCTCCTCTTATTACGTAATCAGCTAGTAATTAAAGTTATCAGAAGTATGAAAAGTGACTTCCTGTTTACTCTTAGACATTCCATAGAAACTAGATTATTATAATAATAGTATCCGTTAACAAATTATGAATAACACGTATTTAAACTACGAAGAATGTGCAGGATGTGTAAAATAAAAAATATAAAGGGAAAAGGTATCAAAGAACGTGGAGAACAAGTGTTGAATAAAGACGACCTTTTTTGTCTGACCAAGCACTGACCAATTCCACTTAACTAGTCGTTCGCTGGAACGTACACTCATTCCTTCAACCTGCGCCGCAAGTTTCCTTCGGAGACTTATTATTTCTCGTGAAATCAACCGTTAAACAGCTGATTAAGAGAGATAGCGATGTTTGTTAAATTTATATCGGTCATTGAGAAAATAGCGTCGCTATTATCTCGGTTCGCCGCGCGAGATCTATTCATTATCCGAATATGAAGTGGGAATATCTTGAAAGGCATTCGAGCTCGTGTCGTGCACGCTCATGACCGTTGAATCATGTCACTCCGACGGCGAATGAGTGACGTTCCGTCATCAGGCCGCGGGACCGTTCACGCAAAGGTCTTTGCACTTGCCCCGGTCGACACACAAGCCCGGTCGGACAGAGTTTCATGGCAAAAAGTATGAGGAGGACGCGCCTCCATTGGCTTTAATGGGATAGCAAATAATAGGCTGACAGGAAATTTGCGTTTTCGAGTCTCGCGCGGGCGCGCGCGCGCCCGCGTGAAGAATCGCGAGGAGGAAAAGGGCGCGCAGGAAATTCTCTAAGCGAGATGCTCGTTCCCGTTGATTCAATAGAAACTATTTGCACTGCCATTAGACGGTACGGGCTCTCGCGCTTCGCGTCGGACGGCGGCGGCGCCGCGGCCTGTAAACACGCCGGGAGGACCGCGCGAGGACGACGAGCCGAGGCCGAAAGACGGAAAGGGGGGAACGAGGAACGAGCGAGGCTTAATGGCTCGCGCCGTCGCCAGACGGAGATATGCATACTCTAAATTATCGTTGCAACAGGCGTTTCATTACAATTGCTAATAAATGGCACGCGGCGGCGATGCGACGCGGTTTATGCGCGTACGCGAACAGCCCGTGCGGTTTCAAAAGACACGGCTGCCACGTCTTCATTTCGTGTTTCATAAAGGACACGCGAGCTTCCGAGTTTATGCGAATAAATTATGCAAACGCTGCCGGCCGAGCCTCTTGTCTTTTCGGCCGGGGAATATAAGAACAAGAAAATGTAGCATTCCGCGAGTGTCACCGGGTAAACGCCTCCGTTGTTTAACAATTACTTGCCATAACTTAACACGTTTATCACGGTTCACACTCTCGTTGTAAGAGTCAAAGTAGAGTGAAATATTATTATCAACACTGGTTGTTATTCGAGCGTCGTTTGCTCGCTCGCACGTTATTAACCGTGCAATCCCGTATTCGTCTTTTTATAGAATTCGTACGTATTTTATGATTCAATTTTCTCAACGAGAATCTCTTAGATGCTTTGTTAAGAATAGCGCGATAATAACGTGACTGCGCTCGGTGTTTGACTTGACCAGGCAGCACGAAGTGGCCGGGTAAACTTCCAGAAGCTGCTAAACGTTTGACTATTTAGTTTAGACTATTGCCAATGGCTACTGTCCGCCGTCGTATGAACTTTGCGTAGGAGGAAAACATTGACAAATCGAAAACACTTGATTCTTCGCTCCACTGCAATTTTCTCTCTCCATTATTTCTTGCACGGTTTCTCGCATCGAGCAAACTCCTTCTCGAAACTCTGTCTAAAATCCTTTCGCACGAAATAACCGTGATGGAAGTTTCTCAAAATCGACCGGCCGTGTACCGATCGCCGACGATGGATCCGTTCAATTTCCGGCTTCCTCCTTCGGCGGTTGAAATTGCATTCACTCTCGAAGACGCTGCACACGCCATCCCGTGCCTGTGAGGCACAATTTCCGTTCCACTTCCGGAAATGGACCCATTGTCCGATGTAATCGGAAGACAACAATATCATCGACGATACGTATCTCCCACCCTTTCCTCTTCCCCAGCTACTATTTATTCTTCTTTTAATTAATGACTATCGTTATCCTCGTTATCCCTCTCCCGTATAACTCCGACCCTTCTTTAATAAAGAAATTAAAGAAGAGTTATGCGTATCCGTTGTACGAAATAAATCGTTGTAACGCAAGCCTGCTAATTTTCCCATGCGAGGAATCAGCCTCATTACTCTCAGATTCGGATCGTATGTTCGTTACATACGTGCGCGCATGTAAATATCGCGAAACGCGAGGGACAGTGCACGACACGGTCGGTAATCGATGCCTCGGAATTTATGATCTTTAATAACGTCGTCTTGGCCAGGTGGCCGAGGCACCGTCGCCGGGGAATTATCGGGATCGTCAACCGGCCTATCGTGACCGGACGAAAGCGGATTCGGTGCTCGATGCTCGTTTTGCGTTTTGACCGGTTTTCACCTCTCGATTCCCATTCCGCGACTTGCTCATTTTGCCCAGATTCCTACGCCACGATAGATAGTTACAGCTGATAGCACGTTGAGGCTTCCATGTAGGAAGAAGCTGCGCCGTCGAACGACGTAAACCATCCACTGTTCGATGATATACGCCATACAACGTCCAATAATATAGACCGTGTACTATTAAATTATGTAAACTACGTTTATATACAATGATATATACTAAACGCATAGAATTTATAATGGTTTATTCAAACGTATTCAGGATTCTAAGTGCGACGGCCCGACTGTTTGTTAATAAAAAATTATGGGGAGTTCTCGTATTGCGATTGAACTATTATATTAAAAAGGGATTCGTGCCGCGATTGAAATATCAAGCACAACAGGCGCGGGGCTTGCGAACAAGCTGATCGTACTAAAATAGTAAATCAGGCTGCGTACGCGTGTACCGTGCGCGCACCGCCGGCGTGTATTGTATTCATACGGTGCAACGGGTTACAAGCCCCGGGTAGGGCATACACGCGCGTACGGTGTACGGTTTGATGCATGCGAATACGTATCCGGATCATGGGTAAATTAGTGCGAGAATTAGTGTGAGAATTAGTGTGAGAATTAGTGCGGTACGCGCACCGACACACGCTCGCGTTAAGAGAATGGTTGGCTCGTTGCATAACGTTAACCCCGCGTATCGTGACTTGGAAATGCGCCGTACGTACGCACCGTATGAAGACCTTAGGGAAAACGCAAACGGATCTCGCCGAACAGCGACGAATAAAAAAGTACGCCTCGCGTTTTGTGTAATTGCGATTTGAAAAAGCGGGATCGTACGTAAGGGAAAATCGGAGATCAAGTGTGTCGAGATAACGACGTTTTATCTCGAGTATCTGCGGTAGGTTACAATCAAGAAAATGAGGCGTACATGAAATACGACGGGTAATTTCAGTGATCCGGCGACAGTCAACGTATAAAGGCGCACGAGGCATTATCTGCCGGTAAAAAATACTAGATTATAATACGCGACGTCCGTCCAGGCGCGTAAATTTTTCTTTAACTCCGTTAATTGAATCGCACTTTTATGGCTTCTATTAGCCGCGAAATTAATTCCCGATAAAATCGTTCGCACGCCATTAAATAGCGCGGCGGTTCTTATAAATTCCGCGGCAGTACTTGCCGGGGTGCTTAGCCGGCTATTTTAACATATTTTAATAGTCCGGTTGCTTAATATGCAAAGTAACGCGAAAACATTATGAAACGAGAGCAAAATGAAAGGAAAAACGGGGCTCGCCGAGCGGAGGAGTGACCATAACGCGGGTACGTATGTTCTCGGTGGCCACCGCGTTGGATATATGCAGATGGATGCGTCCACCGCATATGGGAGCACCAACACAGCCTGGGATCTCCCCGTGTTATGCATAAATGATGTATGCATGCCATCGCGAGCACCGAATCCGCCGCAACGCCACTGTTACTCGTACCTCTAAGTATCAACTGTTCGATAGATCCAATTAGGCGCGGGCGCGATAACAATCGTAAAAAACAATTCTACGTGAGAAATTATAATCGAAATCGCGAATAACAAGCGTTAACGTACGAGCCTCGCCCGAGAGACGGATTGTTGAACGCGTTTCGCCGTAACATTAAATGCGTATCTCGAGGATTTTTTTCATAAGCCGCTCGAACGGTACTGACCATTAATCATTTCCGTAAATTACACTTATACTGTTCGTTAGACGGATGAATGAAAAATGCAACGCGGATCGAAGGAATTGGGACAAAAATAATTAGCATTCGCATTACACCGAGGAACGTGTGTTTTTTATGGGGGCATGAATAATTTAAACGATTTCACGTTGCGACCGACTCGACGCGAAGTCGTATGAATATTGATCATTGCGTAGGTGAGATTAAATAAAAAAATATTCGTATGCGATGTGTATTTAGAATTCGGTTAAAAAATGATCGAAGTGAGGTGACTGACGAACCGCTGATAGTATCGGTATTTTCGTAATTATTATGGAAAACAGGATACGATTGGCAAAAGTGTATCAGATTANTGGATTATTGAACGCGTTTCGCCGTAACATTAAACGCGTATCTCGAGGATTTTTTTCATAAGCCGCTCGAACGGTACTGACCATTAATCATTTCCGTAAATTACACTTATACTGTTCGTTAGGCGGATGAATGAAAAATGCAACGCGGATCGAAGGAATTGGGACAAAAATAATTAGCATTCGCATTACACCGAGGAACGTGTGTTTTTTATGGGGGCATGAATAATTTAAACGATTTCACGTTGCGACCGACTCGACGCGAAGTCGTATGAATATTGATCATTGCGTAGGTGAGATTAAATAAAAAAATATTCGTATGCGATGTGTATTTAGAATTCGGTTAAAAAATGATCGAAGTGAGGTGACTGACGAACCGCTGATAGTATCGGTATTTTCGTAATTATTATGGAAAACAGGATACGATTGGCAAAAGTGTATCAGATTATTCTATGCGTGGAGATAAAATCTAAGTATATACCTCACGCGGAAATGCGTAGTCGATTGATGATGATACAGTTACGATTACGGTTTCGACCGCGGAATGATAAGCTGCGAACGGGCGAGCATTTAAATTAATAAGCGGTTCTGTATAACTGTTCGCTGATTGTTGAATTAAGCGCGTATAAATTAAAAATATTTTTCACCGGGCTATTTTTACGGTTAACGCATAGGAAGGCAACCGTGGAACGTCGTTTCGTGAGTCAATGCGTATACGGGATAAAGCGCTAATTGGTTTTCATTTATCTAACTGTACCTACGCCGCGATTTTATACCGACCGATTGAATTGGAAACGGATAACCGCGCGCGCGGTCGCGTTTTTATTTTCAAATAAAAACGCCTTCCTTTCGTATTGTTTAACGAAGTGATAAAACAACGAAAATGATTTGCGTGCAACATACGTGAAGGCCTGAACGACCGTGCGGAGTGAAACGGCCCAATCGCGTCGCTTAGGCTTACCTGAAATCAGAATTAAAAAAAAAAAGCCATTTAGATTAGTGAAGCAAAAATATCAATTTCTTAATAGCATAATTAATCTCCGGCGAGGGGTTTACCTTAAAAATTTGTCGACGGGTGGGAATTAATCATTCATCGCGCTATTGATTAGACTTATTTATGGGATGAATAATATACCGCTAGGAAAAATCAAGCTGAAATAGTTATCTATCCCAGCCGTAGAGTGGCTCATCCATCTGGCTTTGGAAAAATTGTACAAAGGAATGTCGGGGGTCGGTAGGCGTGCCATTAACCCGTCACCCCGAGACACTTCCTCGGCCACCAATCACCGTATCAAACTTCCTCGAGCCGAACGGTTCGAACTTTATTCGACGCGCGTAGATACGTTCCGCGGCGCGCCGTAACGCGGAGTCAGGCCAAGAATCCGAAAGGCCGAGAGCGATCGATATATTACCGCGGTCCGCGCGATCGTAAACGAGCCTCGCCGATAAATTGCCAGGCGTCCCGTCGACAATGTCGTCGTTACCGCGGGAACTCTAATTTAAACGCTATTAACCTTTGCCTGGTTCGACTTAACGATGACAGGCCCCGGGAAAGCGGATAGCCGGGGCATACGTAAGCGTGCATGGAACGCGCGGGGACGAGCACGGTGACAGTGATCGAGCCCCGGAGCCGCGTGGAACACCTTTCGATAGCTATCGAGTGTTAACGAAGTCAATAGGGCGATGCCTGTCCTGAACAGGGACAGGACAATAACCGATCCGATCCCGATCCCTGGCGTGGGTTCCTCTACGTACGCTGACCGGTTGCTCTCCCGTCCAATGGGACGTCAGCGCGAGGAGCAGGTGCGACCGTGACTTGCCTTCCGCCTATGTATGCACGTATAATTACGCGCGGCCGTGTGTCTCTGTGGCTCGCTGCTACGTAAGCCTGTTCTCTATTCCGTTCCACGTGCTCCCTTGTCTAGCCCGTCAACCCCCTCGTACGGCCTGACCCGTAACAGTATACTGCATACCACGTACAAAAGGAGAAACGCGTCCAATGGTTGGTTCTAACGTTTTAGAGAGAGGAGACGTCACGAGAACGAAGACTCGAAGGAATTCGTCAATTTTTATGCAAGTATTCTGTTAAGGAGGTTCATCCGATTAAGGAATTAACAGATAGATCTCCAAAAAGAAATTTGATAGTCTATAACGGTATATCAGGATACCTAAAAAAAATTGTTAAGTCATTTGGATACCTTAATGATGAGATATTAATATAAATATTTTTTATAATTGTACATGTAGTCATATGGAAAAGAGTGATTTCCTAGACTTCTATCGCTAATTTGTTAGGTATTGACAGACAGTTTTGAATGAAACTTATGTCATATTAAAGAGTAACATTTAACGAATATTGTAATTGCAAATTTAGGTAGATTGGGTGACTATGAATCGAGAAATATATAAACACAACAAACGAAATCTGCATCTTTCAGAAATATATAACTTCCGTTATTAATATGTACGCTAGTTAAGCGAGCTCCCCTTTTCTATAACTTGCAGTTGACTTGCTATGTATCAGGTGAACCTCCTTAAATTCCAGTAGGATCGATTGCGATACAAGCACTCTCGATTATGTTTGTACATCCTAATGTATGCACACATATGGAGTTGCAATTAGCTATGCAGACTGCGTGCGGTCGGCTGATTTTCGTCTAACGGAGATTCGGTCCTATACGAGCGTGGGAAACAATTGGCGAGTTTCTTGTTCAAAATATCATTGCCAAGTACCATAATTTATAATGATTGGTTTCCTCGTATTACCATACCAGTTTGAACAATTTCCGGGCGGTAAATCATTGTAAATCCCGATACGCGGGGCAACATTAGCGACGTTAACGGATGAAAAGTTATAACGCGGGGCCCGGGTGGAATTAATTAAACGGAACCGCGTGGTTATTGCCGGGCCGTCGTGTTTAGCGGGATGACATTCGACGACGTTAATGAATATCGTCGCGGCGACGACGACGACGACGACGACCGAAGAGGAGCAACGAGGCGCGCGGTGGCGTCGCGACGTTTCTTTTGCGAACCGGGAAGGAGGGGAGTCGGAAACAAATTGGACCGGCGGTCGTAAAGTGTCCGTTCTTCCACGATGCAGAAATAGAAAGAGGTGGAGAGCGCAAACGAAACTTCTCGTTGCAGATTTATGCGCGGCTGTAAATACGTGGCGAGGAACGGGTTGCGACGATCGACATAGGCGTACCTGTCCGAGAGGCCTGCGCGCCTCGGCCTCTTCTTATTGGGGATCGCGACAGGATACGAGAAATGATTGTGGCCGGTGCACCGTATTATCCGAGACCAACGATCCTCGCCTTTAATTCACCGTTTAATCGATAACGCGGCCACTTACGCGACGGCCTTTTAATGACGCCATTAGTAAATTGTAGTGATTCGTTTCGCGTCACCCCTTTTCCTTCACCGCTACGTTATTGTCGAATACAGATTAGAGCCAGTATAATCATGTAACGCAATGATACAGTTGAAGAGATATACAGGCTGCCCGAAGGTTGAGAACTGAAAGATGACGACAGCTATTAATTCTGTATCGGCTGACAGTCGAAATGAATCGTTTCTTAAAAATCTACATTGACATACGATATTATTCAAATGTATTCTACTTGAAAATGAACGCTCGCTTCGTTCAACGACGTTAACGATAATTAGCGGCGATCTTTTCTGCATGAATCACGGCGATCGCCCGTGCAAAGTACAGTGTACCGTCGATTAGCCGTGTTTACGCGGATCGCACGAAATTTCATACTTCATTGAACGTTGCGGAATCGATTAGAACGCCGACGATATAAACTGGCGCGCTGTATTTTAGCCGCGACTTCCTTGATACCAGTTAATTAAGTGCAAAGCAACAATTTCACGGGCTGACAATTTATCGTTATCGGTTACCGCCGCCGGTAGTCGAGTTACACGCGTATAAAGTCGAGGGAGAAGGGGTTAGGTAATCATCGAAGACGCGACTCGGCTCTGATACCTCTGACTAAACGAGTTCCGCGGCGAGATCGTAAGTTACACGCGTCCTTCGAAGGATCAGCTCCCCGTGTGTCGTGAGAGATTTTCAAAAAAATACGGGAAAAAAGTGCGGATTTTTTTATTCGACCGGAACGGCTANATATAATCGTGTAACGCAATGATACAGTTGAAAAGGTATACAGGCTGCCCGAAGGTTGAGAACTGAAAGATGACGACAGCTATTAATTCTGTATCGGCTGACAGTCGAAATGAATCGCTTCTTAAAAATCTACATTGACATACGACATTATTCAAATGTATTCTACTTAAAAATGAACGCTCGCTTCGTTCAACGACGTTAACGATAATTAGCGGCGATTTTTTCTGCATAAATCACGGCGATCGCCCGTGCAAAGTACAGTGTACCGTCGATTAGCCGTGTTTACGCGGATCGCACGAAATTTCATACTTCATTGAACGTTGCGGAATCGATTAGAACGCCGGCGATGTAAACTGGCGCGCTGTATTTTAGTCGCGACTTCCTTGATACCAGTTAATTAAGTGCAAAGCAACAATTTCACGGGCTGACAATTTATCGTTATCGGTTACCGCCGCCGGTAGTCGAGTTACACGCGTATAAAGTCGAGGAAGAAGGGGTTAGGTAATCATCGAAGACGCGACTCGGCTCTGATACCTCTGACTAAACGAGTTCCGCGGCGAGATCGTAAGTTACACGCGTCCTTCCAAGGATCAGTTCCCCGTGTGTCGTGAAAGATTTAAAAAAAAATACGGGAAGAAATTACGCATTTTTTTATTCGACCGGAACGGCTAGTATGTTTTGCAGCTATCGGTCGATAATTATAATCTAGCTCGCTGATGCATAACGCGATGTTGATATAGGAGTTATTATTCCAAGAGTCTACCGGAAAAAACAGAGAGTTCTCGACACTTTTTCCCCCGACATCCTCCGCGTTCGAGATCTCCCGCTGCGTACCATATAATATCATTTATTATTTTAATCTCCGAGACTATCGCGTACAATAAGAATAAACCAGCCTTCTGTACACTTGCCCGTTCAATATCTTTTATCTTGACCAAACAACGGTCTTCCGCGAGAGCGGCAATCAATTTCTAAGAAGCCGAACGACTTCCGCCTCGGAGAAAGGATTGACCGCGAGAAAAGCGAAACCCTTTTCCTGATTCCTTCGGGGAGATAAGGAACCGGACTCGTCGTTAACGATTCGTCCTCTCGGGGAATCGCTGCGAGAGAAGGAAGCGGTCTTGACGAGGTAATTATCGGGTCCCGCTCGTGTCAGCTCTAGGGGCAGGTTGCACGCGTGGATCCGCGGCTACCGCCGACCGCTACAAATTACAAGTTTTCGGGCTGGAACGATCGCGTCCCTGGGCCCGGGAGAGTCTTTGCATGAAAAATTACACGCCGTTTCGGAAGCGGCCCGCTTCCGGTTAACCCTGTCCGCGTTCACGGCTGCACGCGGACACGGACAATTTTCGTGCGTGCCTCAGCCTGGCCGAAGATGGTACCGGACGATAAGGCAGAACCGTGCCGACGACCAACTGGTTTTCCCTGTTTTCTTGTTTTCTTGTTCTCGCTCGGCTACCTGATCTTGTCCGATCACGCGTGTTTACGCACTTCTGGCGAATCTAATCCACTGGCTCTCTTTACGAGTTCACCGCATGCTTAATCCCCTGATTACGGGCTCCCGATCATTTTTATAGACTCCGATAAACGAGGTAAAAATAAATTTCGCAGTATTTAAATGAAAGTAAAAATGAATTCGATTAGGCTCAAGTAATTCAACACGATCGCATGTATCGTGCATTTCACCGTATCTTAAAGATAACTTTTTATCGGCTAAAAAAACGATGGGATACATCTGCTGTCGGTCCAGATGGTTTTATGCAACGGCGTAGCTTGTTTCTACTCTTTCGTCGGACGATTCTGAATTCCTGAGACGCAGCTACGTCACCGATGTGACAAACGTCCCAGTTTTCGCGGTCCGTCATTAAACCCGGGCGACGGCCAGTCTACCGCGTTGCGATAAATCTGAACGCGCGTCTCCTCCTCGCGGCCGCTCTCGTTCCATCGCGACGCTTTGATCTATTCTCGGTCCCCGGGCCAGTCCACCTGCGAAATTTACGAAACCGCCTCGGCCGCCGCTCATGAATCTCTATTGCGAACGAGCAGGGACGAGTAAACGGACGGTGTCCATTCGCGGACTGAAGAAACGAAACGTTTAACGCCGCGCTGGGCACAAATATGATTTACTGGTTGTTCGGCTGCCCGAAACACAGACCTCCTCTCGATGTTTACGCGCGCTAAATAGTGATTTACTCGACAGCCTCGAAAGTGAAACGTGCGAACTGCAAATCTCAATAACCTGGATTTTGTATATTATTTCATAATTATATGTATAGATGATTCATATTCATTTCTGTATGGATATCTACGATGCTTCCAGATGTACATTATTTTTAGACGCGTCTTATTTAAAATCTAGTAGACTGACTTTATTATAAGCCTGATACATATTTATTCTTTTTTTTTTCTTAAATAACAAGTTATTGTATTTAATACTTTTTACACGATCCGTGACATATTGCAGAAATAAAATCAGTTTTGAAGGGATATAGCACGTTTTTGTGGGGCAGGGTTCAGGTGAACGAACCGCGGAACCAGTTTCTGACTGATTCGCGCGAATTTGCCGCGATGACGTCGCGATAAAAATTGCAGAGAACGGTGCTTTATCGCCGAGCCGGAAGAATGTCCGCGGGACGATAAAACCAGCCGAGTTTCGGCCGTGCAGGCGACAGGTGGAAGGCCGTGGTGAAAAAAAGCCAGTTTGAAAACGAGAAACGATAAAAAAAAAAGGATGAAGAACAAGGGCCGGCAGGAATACTTATCGCGTGAACAGAAAATAAATGAATTGGGTTCGAAGAAATGGCCTTAAAAGTGCAGTTCACGTTATTAAGGCTTCATTTATCGTATGCAAACACAAGAATTATCTGATACGGATCGCAAATTGCATTAGATTTTCACATAAAATTCTACGCCTGATCTAATTGCCTGTCCTACTTATTTTGACATTTGCCGACTGCGTCTTTACGATACATAATAAAACGTACCATAAAATTGTATGAAAAATGCGAGCAATTAGCTAATACGTATATCGGTTCCAATAACGTTGATCAGTTTTACTCTACATGAACTCGGACGCGTGCGGAATTAATTCGCGCGCGTGCAGGCCTGAGAAAAAGCACGTAGTGCGACTTTGAAGTATGCACGGGCCTCGAAGAGAGGCGCGTGCGAAGTATCGAAGCAGGTGCGCGATCATCGGGTAACACTTTATCAAACACGTTTTCCTCCTAGCCCACCCGTGCGTGCCTGGCTGCGTTGTACACGCATGTTCCACTCGTCGAACCGACCCCGGGACATATTTTTACATAAAATTAATTAAGTCGACGTTGTCCGACTTGTAAAGAATCGCGAGTGTCGAACCCGCAAACGGACTGGGAGAAAAATTCTGGCTCGCATTTTTTCCGCGAGAGAAAAGATTAATTTCAGAGAAGTTTCGACACGTGCGGACGTAGCGACTTCTTTACTTGACGCGTCTCGTTAATTAAATCGATGCACTAAATATACGGAGTCGTTACTCTCGCACGGTTCTAATTACAAGGCTGCGCACAGATACAGTTCGCTAAACAAGCATAAAATCTGGAAGCCGTGGAAGCGTGACTGGATTCTTGGAGAAACTTTCGGAATAAGACGAGGAGGAAGCGACGCCCGGGCTCGCCCCAAGGCGAGTAAATCTAAAATGGAACTGTACAAAGTACCATTTCATAAATCTTGCCCGGAAAAGCGAGCTGGGGGGCGGAGGGGGGGAAAAGAAAACTGTTGATAGATGAGAAGGAGGAAGAGGCGAGACGAGAGGAGCAGAATGGAGGTCCCAGCGCCGCGGGAGCACGAGCTGCTGGAAGCATTATTTCGAGGACGGTGTATGATATTATAAACCGGGAGGGGATGCGTCTGAGGAGACTCCCTTTTCTTCCTCGTGTCTGCCGTTAGGCCGCTCCGTGTATACGTGAAAGTACGTGTGGGAGACACTTTGTCAAAAGAGCTTGAGATAAATGCTTTCACATTGTGTGTCTTAAAAAATTGTAATATCAACATTTCTGTATGATAAATATTTTTACATCATACATTTAAAAAAATTGGAGTGCTTTTTATAATTTCTGTAGTCTCAATAAAGGAAATCCATGTCATTTTTCCCAAGGTTGGTAAAGAGTATTGCAGCAAAAATAAGAGATTTTGCAACGTTGTTTAAGTATGAATTGCAAAAAGGGTTGAGTCGCATGAAGCAAAAGTCTGGGCGCGGGAACGTTGCTGATTTACGTGGAAAACGGTCCACCGGTTTTATGGTACAATAAATTTATTTAAAAGACATTAATGAATAGCGGTGCCCGGGTAAAACGAGGGATCCGCGATGACGTAACCGAGCTGTGTGCGTGTGTGCCGGTGGGATATAATCGTCGGCGGCGATCGCGTCGTAACAACTATGAAAATTACGCGGGCCGCTCGGCGAGATCGAGGTAACGATCGCGCGTTTGAAAGACGGACGAGCGACCTAATCGCCGGCCCGCAATAACGTCCACAACAAAGTTCGAATTCCCCGAGTGCTGCCGTTCCGTCGCGTCGCAATCATATTCGCGGCAAGAAACGCAATAAACCGCGTGTCGCTATAAACCCGTTCCCTTAGAACTCCTGGAATCCGGATTGTAAAATCCGTACGCGACAACTGGGACAATCTTGCGCGAGTGCTTTCCGCCGTGTTTCGTTTGCGAAACGAACCAGATTGGTTCCACTCTCTCCGGGGGATGAATCCCGCATTCTTCCGTTTTATTGCGCCGCTCGTCATAATTACGAAACGTCCTCATCGATTTCATTAAACGTTGCCGATACAATGCGTATTGCAATATCAAGGCTGATACCGAGGCATGGCAGTAACTATCAGAAATAAAGATTATCGATGTCCAAAGGAGATTGGAATGCGTGATTATTTTCTTACGATAAAAGAAATTTTATTTCCTTGGAATATTGTTGTACGGTAATGAAATGTGCGACGATTCGCAAGTTGTAACATTTTATCGATCGACGGAATGTGCAATAAATAAAATTTATTGTGTCGTATTTTACTGCTGCTTCAAAAAATTGCATTCGTCACTTGGTTTACTAGAACTTGTTTTAACATTGTAATTCTAGTCATTATATCAACTATTGCATTATACATCAGTAATAATTACCATATGAATTATTGTTTGAATCATCATATGAAACCTTGAATTAAATATACCATAATTACAATAATTATTGTATTAAATATTGCATGGCCAGTAATGAAAGATGCAAATGTTTTAAACAGACTCATGATTCGCGTAAAGTTTCCCTTGATCGTTTGCTAATCAGTGAGATTTCTTAGATCGAGTTTAGGATCACGAGGTGGTCGTTTAGGGCAAGGGCCACCCCCGCGGCGTTCTGCCCCGTCCTCGTGCCGACACTCCCTTTATCGATCCCACTACTCGGCTCTCCGTCCACCCCCGCGCGCACATCTCTTTCCCTTTTCTTTCCGTCGTCCCTTTTTCGCCCCGGTTCGACGTCGCGTCGCTCTCTCTGGCTCCCGTCCGCATCCCCCGCTCCGCCGCCTATACGCCACCCTGGGGTAGAAGCTGGAGAACCGGTTCCTCCTTCGCAGACGCCACCAGAGAGCGGGCCATCTCTCTATGAACCCGGCCAACCAGGAACTACGTATCTGCCCTTACGAATTATCCGACCGGCTTGCCGCCCTTTGTTGCGCCCGGAATTTCGTTTAATTAAAATAAGACGATAGGGTGGCTCTTCCTCTCGGTTCGCTTCTTCGATTGCGTCGAGGGAGAGAGTCGATTAAACGACAATTTATATCTGCCCTACTGAAAATGTCTACTCGAGAATCATCCTCCATCGTTCATGTCTGACTTTCCTCGTTAAATAATTCATTCCGTTGCAACGAGTGCGTATGCATACAAAGAACAAATAAACTATGATAATTGACGATATTATCAATTAGCGTTGGACGTATCGCGGAGGAACGCGGCCGATAGTGTACGCAGCCTTTGTCGAGCGTACTTAGAATGCACCGTTATCAAAAGGGGAACGGTAACACGCACGCGGATATGCAAATCGAGGAACGAATCGGCGCGACGAGCGGACAACAATGGAAAAAGTAATCGGCACGATCACCGTCGAGTGCTACTACGTATTGTACTTTGTTCCTCGTTCTCGTTGGCAATTCTCCCGTGTGACCACGCGGAAATTAGCCGCCGATTGCGATCTTGGGAGGTGTAAACCGGCAAAATGGCGGTGCTACAAGAAGGAAACACATTGTTCGGGGCGGGGCCAGGCCACTGGAATGGGCAGACCGGTGTTAATCACGCTATCGAAGTGAGGGATCGACTAATTAACGCCGAGTTCATCGCGAACCGTTCGCCGACAGTCGCGTTCGTCGCCATTCCGCGAATTTTTAATGCGCAATGGCCGCATCGGTCTCGTTCCAAAATAAATAAATCTACCTAACCATCAAAGATTCAAATTCTAATTGATAAAATTCTCTGATACAACATAGTGATTCAAATATTGAATATCCTTCGCAAATAGAAATCACAAATACTGGAAAATGTTCACCGAAAACTAGTCGATAGCCGTTCACACTTCACTCTTTCCCTAGACAATCAAAACGATTGATCCGTGCGCACTCTTTCATCCTATTTCAAGGCTGAACAAAACGATTAACGAATCGTAGAGAGAATATACCAAAGAGCTGGAAAGATGGCTAACTTTCATACTTCGCAATTTGTAGTAACCTCGATCGACACTACTTCATCGTCACTTCCCATTCGCGCCTGTACACCACTTAATAAACTGACCGACGGACTCGGATCGGTTTTCCCTTCACAAATTTCTATCCGACACGAGGTTCAATCGAACCCCGTAGCCACCTAGTGGCAACTGCGTATCCTCTTGTAAACGGAAGTCAAACGTACATTGTAACTTACTGATTGACAGACCTACGCGTCAGAGAATAGCTAATTAGATCGTATCCGGTTTCCACTTGCCTCCGCCCATCTTTCCAGCTCTACGTGTGCACAATACGATACGATACGATACGATGCGATATCCAATCGGCACGGAAGAGAACAAAAGGAATTCCCTGTCGCAAAAACCGCCGGCGAGACGCGCAGAGAGAAGAGAAGAAGAAGCCAGAGAGAGAGCCAGATTGCAAGGCGTCGCGGCGCTGGTCGGCACTAGACTTGGCGTCGGTTCGTTCGTTAGCTGGACCCTCTTGCTCGCCCGTATTAATTTGCTTCCTCCTCTCCCTCTATCCCCGGCCGGGACACCCGCCTCCATCCCGTCCCGTCCCGTCGCGACCCGTTCCCTCGGTCATCCCTCCCAAACGGGAAAAGGGGGCTCCGGGTCGGGTCGCGCCTCGCCACCGGTCTTAGCTCTACCGGCGGCGGCACACCGCGCATGCGGACTCTGCTAATCACCCTTCGTCCTCTACCCCCTCACGAACCACCCCCCCGGGGATCCGCTTTCCACGGGCGACGACGCTCGATGAACGCGAGCCGCCGGAAAATTAACTCGAACTAACCGGCTGTCTCTGTCCGGCTCGTTACCGGTGAATGGATACCGGGCCCTCTCGCTCGCCCCGACCCGTGCTCCAGACCTACTTCGGGGATAGTTCTTCGCGACCATGACCTTCCGTTCTCTAAGGACCGGCCACCCGCCACGTCTAATCCCGAATTTAAACGACGGACCGGCGGCGAATGGGAGTCAAATAAAATAATAATGAGACGTTCAATTATTTGCAGGATGCGACCCCCTTCCGTTCTCCCTATCAATGTCAATAATATAAACGGGTCTGCAATTTTTCGAAATGCCGTAGTAATTTTACCTGACGCTTAAATAATATACAAACGGCGTATTAAACGAGTGTGCGTATACGCGGACGTCGGTGCGTATAGGAGCGGCGTATCAGCGATTGAAGGGTCGTTGACGTGACGAGACTTTCGAAACGCGTTCGAGAGGGTGGCGACGCGATGGTAAACGAGTTATTGGAAAATCGTGTGAGGACGGGGACGCCCGCCGGAGGAGGAGGAGGAGGAGGAGGTCAGCAATTTTAGCGGAAGTTGCCCGTAAAAAGGAGAGACGCTTTATCGTTCTCGTAGCCGAACAGCGGCGGACCGAGTCACCGTTGGCGGAAGCCCCTAGACCCGAAATGGGAAGTCCGGGGGCCGGGGGGGCATTAACGCGAGCCTCGTTTGGTAAATGTTGATCAAGCGGGCGCATTTTTACCCGGGCCAATTTGCCGGGGATGAAGCTCGCGTGACGCGTATCTCCCGCGCTGCGCCATCCGCAGATAAAATATCACCTGCCTCGCCGAAAGCTATGAAAATTACGCCGGAATTCGTTGCCGGTGTATGCGTGTGGTCGGGGAGAACGAAACCCCGGCTCGGTTCTTAACGTAAGGCAGTTTTCGGAAATTGGATTCTTCTAAAATGTCAAACGGTCTATCCGCCGTTCCCAGCTGATTCCCGCCGAGTCATTTACATGACAAAAGCCAGGCTAGAGACGTACGTTCGAACGAGTGTGGTTTGTATAATTCGAGGAGGATGAACGGCTCATTTTCATATCAGTCGCGCGTGCAAACTGATCCTTCTAATTACTTCCCACCGCAGACGTTAACGAACGTGTGGAGGAGCGAGCAAACAAATACCACCACCACCGCTGCCGCCACCACCCACACGGTCGCGTTTCAAATTATTATTCACCAGCCGCAGAGCACGGCGATGCACAATGCTGCGGACCGATTAGAATCTCTCGAATCGACGACTCTTCTCACGAGCGGCTCGCGGCATAAATAATGCAAACGCGCGAGGCGAGAGGAGGCTTCGCGCCTCTTACATAGTACTCAACTTTAATTAATCAACGACGGATTCCCTGCGCGAGGCTCCTTTCAAGCTTCAACCGGCCTGGCCCGATATCGAAAAGCGATGCCGCTCGGAGACCGAGAAGGCGTATCGACGCCATTGACTTCGAAAGGAAGAAGGTAGAAAAGGTGAGGGACCCGGGGTGGGGTCGGCTCGATAAGGCCGGGTTGGAATCGCGGTTCAAAGAGCTCGGAGATTCCCAGAGCGCGGCATATTCGCGGGCATAAAACAGCGAAACGCTTAGCATAGTAACATAGCGGGACGCGGGGGCGTCATTACCGTATTGATCGCGGGGGTGGCTCACCCCTTCCGTCCGACCTCTTTTCCACCCTCCCTTCCTCTCTCTCTCTCTCTCTCTCTCTCTCCCTTATGATTCTCTGTTGTTGATCAGAGTAGAGATGGAACCGAGTTCAATGTCTGTTCAACAAATTTTCATCGCAGGAATTCATCTCTCGTCGATATATTTTTTAAAAGAAGTAGTTTACCTTGAATTATGCAAATTTTTTATGATTTCATTGAAAATCATCGACGGATTTGGAAATCACGATGGAATTATGACTTGCGAGATGCTCGATCCCATTGCCGAGTGAAAAGGGTAAGGGCCAGCTTCGAGGAGACTCAGAAGCGAAGAGAGGGTTGAAAGTAGGACAACGAACTTGCCGGTAACGAGTCCTGGATCAAAGAGCGCGCGGAACGATCCGATAATTTGGAATCGCGCACCGTCGCCGTCGTCCTGCACGTTATCGATCGCTACCCTTCCTCCTGATGATGACTCCCGGCGAACACCGCGCCCTCCATGATGACGCGCCCATCCCGTTAACGGGGTGCAATGATTTTCGGAATTGCCGTTCAGATTGCCTGATACCGGACCGGTTAATGAGAAATTTTAACTCCTGCGTTCAGAACCGATATTGCGAGTGATTGAAGTACTCGGTTAAACGATCATTTACTACTGCCTTCAATTTTTCAAAATTAATGTAATACGCGTTGCAATTTTATATTGTGTAAAATGTGTTAATAAAAAAAGTAGAAAATCACGTTTATTTCTTTTAATTCCTGAAACTGTTTTAATGTCTACTGCGTTTTTATATCGCTGGAGATGCGGTGAATCATTGAGGAAACGACTGATATGTTATTCGAAAGGATTTTTATGTGTTTGCCCAGTCGGATGATATTGACCCCGTGACGTCAAACGAACCTCGAACAGGCTTGTTTTCTTTCCGTGCCGTAACCCGCTCCTTTACATCCTCTCTGGATCGTTCCAGGACCCCGTTCGTCAGGACCGGTTTGGTAAGAATCGACCGATCACGGAGGCAAGAAACAACTGAATCACCGCGTGGCTTCGACCCTTCAACCTGAGGATCAAAAGCCACGCCACGGTCTGCCTCGTCAAGAATATTCAAAGAATCCAAAAGGAACACCGTACACCAAACAATGCCATAATACCTTGATTGTTGTATAACCAACAATGGTTTGCATTTGTAATGGTGAAAAAGAGAAACGATTATTCCGTGATATCGACTTTTGGGTAAACACGTATGAATACTCAAGAGAGTATCATTTTTGCTTCACATCGTTCCGTTGTCCCTTTCGTGATTATGTTATTTCTTAAAATTTGATAGTCAGAAGACATCTTCTCTATTTAATTAAATATATTTTAATAATCCTTGCACTAATCTTCGTATGATTGTTGTCTCAAGTATTTTTATTAAATAAACTCTACTTGAAGAATAAGGATATCAAAATATCACTAAAATCAAGAATTTAATATATAACAAACCCTATGGAAAATTTTATATATTTTTGATTTTCCTAGAGATGAATTCCCAGTTGGATAAACTAAAAATTGTAGGGTTAAATGTAAACCGATGGAGAATGAGCACGAGAAGAGGACGCGGGATCTGTACACGAAAACAGGTTACAAAGGAGTGGGTTACGTGAATCACGTTCGTGTCGCGAGCAATGCAACCGGGTCGCCTCGATGCGGCGGCGGCAGGATCGTTGCCAAAGGAGATCGAACAATCAACTATGAGAGCGGTATTCAGCGAATGCATTTGGGAAAATTCGATAGGGTAACGCGCCTCGAATGCCGTTAACGTTCCCGTTCGTAGGGCGTGAAAGAAATATTTGTCGCAAATTCCGTACAAGAATCTCTTACAGCAGCACATTTTCGTTCAATTGAATTGCATAAATACTGCATTTTATCTTATACACAGACCGAGAACATTTATTAGTTAAAATAAATTCTTCTGAGAACAAGATCGAGAAATATTTTGCTCATAGATTTCATGTATCAGATAATTATGCTCATGGTTTTCAATCACTATAATAAACGCGTCAATTTGAAACGAATGCGCGAGCAATCGGTCAGAGGTTTTGCATGGGAATGTAGGAAAAAATCGGTTGTGATCGTTAGCATAATAGTGCAACAAGTAGGACTGAAATGATTTAATGTAGCACGTGATTACACAGGAAATTCGCAATTTCCATACGGTCTTACCATACGAGACACCACGGTACAAAAGGAACGCAAATTGCTATGAATTCGCGTCTTTGTATGCTCGTTTTTCCGCCAAATTAAAGAATTGTAGTTACATGCATCGAAATCAACCTGTTCAATTCTTTCAGCATGAGTTGTAACGTATCATTTCATGTAAAATAACACGACGGAAGAAACACAGACGCGCGTGTCCATCGATGAATCAACAGACGTTATTGAATTATCTATGTGCATAAATGAATTCTCATGCGAAACACAGCGAAGCCGCTCCGGCTACTAGCATAATGCACAGAAGGTGCAGTGACAGAATCAAAAATTGTACGAATGACAGCAGGCAATTTCGCATAAAAAGAAAAGGGGAAAAAATGACAACGAAAGGCAATGATAACGCAATTATGGATGAAACGGTGCGCTGCGTATGACGAATGCGAATGGAAATGATCGTTTCCCGTGATTACACGGGAACTCTATAATGATCGTCGGTAATTCTCGTTTCTCGTTCAACTGTAAGAAATTATATAGACGCGTATAAATGAACAGGTGGACGGGGAACAGGTACGAACGCGTAGCATAATTATTGTCTTCATGGCTCGGAAAACAATAACGAATCGAATACATGGATATCTTTCGGATTCCTTCAATAATTCTGCTCTTCAGAATTCATGAATACATCTTCGATCAAACTAGCCTCAACATTCAATTTGACACGCACTACTCGTTTTTCTATCATAATATTGAAAATTTCGAAGCAAGACTTCAATTCCAATAACGAAGAAACGATTCCTACTACCTTGAACGGAACTTCGAGATTAGTAGATGCAACGGTCAACGACTCGTCGATCCTCTGAGTTTTTAAGATTGCCCTCTGTCAATGCCACGGGAAATTACCATTCCCGCCACTGTCGACCGTTATTATCGAGATTACGGATCATTATCGTTCTGCGCGGCGAGTCGAGCGAAGAGAAAAAAAAGCGGAAGAAGAGATTCATTTATCGTGAATCAAGACGTTCGGATCGGAGACGGACATGAATTATTCAGCGAGGACCGATTCGTTTGCTGAATCGCGGTCATACGCGTATCGTCCAGATAAGATGGATCTCGATTCGACGCGTTTACATTCGATCCTTCCGCGCGACCATTAAACGACAAGCCAGTCGTCTCAGAGCTGTCAAAACGTTTATAATATCGCGTACAGTGTTTTCGCGACGCGATGGCACGTCGCCAGAGAGAGAGGGTCGTCGGAGAGGAGGAAAATTCCTCGGCGCGTCAAAAAACGGAAATGGGGTAACAAGCGCGTATCATTACGGGAAGTGGTTCGATAAACGAATCGCAAGAAATCGTTGACATCGGCGTACGTGCCTCTGGTAAAGTCAAATCGTTTAGACATTCCTCCGCGTGGTCCTCCTCGTGAACGAACGATTGAGACGTTGAACCGCGGCCGTTGCCGCGCGACTCGTGTGGCGCATACAAGGGAATTCCTTGTTACCGAGTCGCAATGCTCGGTAATCATTCTCGAGCACCGCCGGCAAAAACCGGCGCCCATTTAACGAACCTCAAAAACAAATCCGCGTTGTACCCGGCCTCCTTTCCCTTCGCGGACTTAGTCGGCCGATCATCAGCTTCTAAATATCAATCGCATACTTCATCCGCGGCGAAACTAGGTGCAGTCTGAATTGAATCGTCTGTCAAGCCGGGAAGCAGGCTTTTTGCGATCGTGCAGAAGGGAAAGCGGGGTTCCAATCGAAAGATGAAGAACATATGCGAATGCAAATACTTCGAAAAGCAACTTCGTATTATTTATTGCCGCTGTAATCATGTGATGCACGTGCCATTTAAACGATTCAGGACATTGACAAACGCTGTTAAACATTACACGCCAAAACTGGTTACCGCCTACGCGTGCAATCAAGTAGCAACCGCGTTTATGCTACTCGCATTGAGCGCGCGCCGCGTAGGCGATTGCCATTCTTGATATTAGCGCGAGGACACTTTCTGCACCTTGGTACTTGCTAGATAAGACCTTGCAATAATATCTTGAATTCAACCAATGACAGTTTTCACGTTTTTAACGAGACCGCTGCGTCCGCGTTTGGCTGATTAATAATCTTGAAATTAATTAAGAGCGCGGAGATTTGTTAACGCGCGTTACCATGGGTTCACAGCGGCGGCCGGCTCTTGGCAAATAATTAATATTGCCTGAATCGAAAGCCACATTTCACGGAACAAATGTCAATCAACGAAAACATCAAAGTCACATTTTCAATTCTAATTAAAACGTTGAATAACGGGCACGGCAGTGCGCGAAATAATGAAAAGCTTCCCGTCCGCTGGTTTCCCTAGGTACACTTTTCCGTCCCCGATTTTCACGTTCAATTTAAATTAGTGCATTAATTACGTGGCCAGTGTTTCACAGAGAGCCGCGCGTCACCTGTATTCAAATAAATTCATTCCCTAATTGAATAAACCCCTATATCATCTCGTCATCGAATCGAATCATAATCAACATTAAAACTGTTCGCATCACGTTTTAAACGCGGACGAAAATTACTGAAAATTTCGCGTATTCACGAGTCACGCGCACGTGCGTTCGATAAAATATTCCCCGATTTAATTTCGTTCGTTTCGCGAATAAATTCCCCCGCCGAATCCCGGGCATCGAATTAATTTTTTGAAAGCTCTTTTCAAGACGAATTAAGAAGTTTTTCGCCGGACCAATTTGCCGGCCGTATTATGTTATGCAAGAACGAAATGGCTTTGCGACTTGCTTCCAACGCAACGCAACACGGCGAATCGCGAGCCGAGATCAAATTGCGAACGTATAGGTATACGCCCACGCGGGCATTTTGCGGTACCCGCTTTGGCATCGCGTCTAGGTATAAAAGGTTGAAAGCTCGTTCGCTCGAGTTGACACGTACGTAGGCAGGCACGGTACGAGATTGAAAATTGTAGCTCGATACATGCACCGAAAGGCACAAGGGTAAAAGGGAAATTCACACTTTTTTAACTGGTTTTCAATGCGCGTGGGCTCGCGCCCGAAGATCGGGTTCAATGATCCGAATAATCATGAAATCTTCGCGTTCGAAAGTACGACAAATAAATCAAGCATAATATAATATAATCTCAATAATTCCGAGATGTTTTACGAGCCGTTGGCTCCGTCAAACGTGAAGGAAGTATCCATTACGCTTTCGAGCGAATATTATGCGAAGGCGATTTACGCGTTTAGTTGATAATACGACGTCCGAGCGACAAAAACTAAACGGTAGCAGTAACAATTTATCATAATCCGTCGCTATTAGCTCGCTGATCAACAAGCACCGATATTGTCAATTAACCGTAAATACTTATACGAAGCGTGTCCAGTAGCGGGGCTCGATTCTGAAACGCCTGCCAACCTGTTCGTAGGAACAAAGTAGTAAAGCAAACGCGCAGTTTCGCCTACCTACGTGGATCGCAGGACTTGCCACGCGGCTCGCGTTCTCGCCAATCTAAACTGACAAGCATAAACGTCCGGCGCACCGTGGCGAGATGTGCCAGCCACATCCACGACGTACACGTACCTACGTGCCCACGTACACATAACAACTGGTACGTTCTTCCACGCTTTTGCAACCGACCCCTCGAGTCTGACTTGTTCTTGTTGCATCTCGCGCAGCAATCCCATAGCTCATGCAGCCATTATGCAACCGGTCGTGCAACCGATTCTAAGTACTCACCGCCAGCCTATTTCAATGATTCCAGACTGAGTTCTCAGAAGATTTCCCGCCGGACGGCGGCGTGCCGCATGGATCGCGTGAAATGCGGATTTCTGTGGACGATTACAGAAAATTGAACACTTGATAATGATAAGCCTCGATCTTACGGTACGTCGGACGTCTGCGGAAAAACAGTTAGCCTCTATCCATTGATATACGTGGAACGTCTCGGGACTTATTTCGAATTGAATAGATATTTATGAAACATAATTTCCGGTGGTGCTTCACGCGGTATCAAGAGATAAAACGAATTCTGCTTGGATTCTATTTTATGGAACGCGTTTGGAAACTGGATTCGCGGAAAAATCCGTATAATCCTTATCAAGTAATCCCGGCCTCTCTCCTCCCTCGATAAGAACCGTGTTCCTTGACTCCGCCTCGCGTCTTCATAATTCATACGTCCGCGCCTAATGGAGATTTAATTTCGCCCGGTTACCAGTCCCCGCGGCCTATTTTCATGCCTTTCCTCGAATCCCCCTTTTTTTCCACGCACTTTTTTTCCCCCCTTTTTCTTACGGGACTTTAATGCGATTTTACTTTGATTCGTTTCATGGTTCCAGGATACGTCGGGCATTGTAATTATTGACCCATCTTGATGAGGACTTGTTGCTCGGCACGTAGCAAACCACGAGTTTGTTCCAAGTTCGTTCACCCATGTGTTCCGTGGTGTGCGTATACGCCGGCCATTCCGTGGATTCTAATTTGTAGGTGCGCGGGTATAATGCATTTCTTAATGTGAATTTAAATAGAAATTCTCTCCTCATGAATATCTTTATTGTGTTCCCGTAAAACTCCTCGGACGGAGGTTCCCTTCATTTGAAAATCATGATTTGCAAACGGTGTCCATTGCTTGTTAGAGGATCGGGAATGGCCGTCCTTTATTCCCCGTGTCCATCGAGCCAACCGGGTTTATCCTAGAGCGCGTTCAGTTAGTAACTCAATCCTCGCCGAGTAAGGCTTTTCCGGTGGTAGCCGAGCCAGCCAGCAGCCTTGGTCGCCGGTTTATTTGCTTAGGAGCTCGTTAAGGCTAATCCACGTCTATTTACGCCGATCGATAAACGATCGAACGGTAACAACCGGTGTCGGCGATACCTCGAACACCTTCTGCGAATCGCCGAACGGAATTCAATAGAGAATTCACCTCTCCCGCCGGATGTCACCGCCGCTGACTCGAATCGATTTTTAGATACCGGTCGCCTCTTTGTTTGAACTTCCTACTCGCCTCCAACGTAGCACTTGGCAAACTCGCAGGTACACTAATTAACGGGCCAATCGCAGCGGTGTTTGAACGCGTAATTGTTCGAAATTCCATATCGCAGAAGCCGTGTGTACAGTGACAGTTTAACGGAAGCTTTGACTCCATTTTTAGTGATCGATACTCCTTCTTCTGCCGAGACTTCGAGCCTTCACTTACGATTAATTGCACGATTAATTACACAATAAAATGAAGGAGAATTCGCGCCGAGCGGAGCTCGTGGAGATTCGCGAGAAGACCGGTGGAAAACTGATCGCGTGGCCGATCTTCGACTCACGGCTTCCACCTGGACAACCTGAGAAGGGGTTGCGGAGTAACCCGCCCTTGGGGTTTAGCGTGCCCCACGGCTCCGCGCCAGTAGAACCTGCGTCCCCCCTTTGCCTAAACCGAGCGACGCTGTCCCATTCACCCCCTTGTGCCGATACCCTCTCGATCGACCCGTGATCTATTGATCCCCACTCGACCTTTGCGTCGTAATCGTATATTTCATTCGAAATTGAATGGACCCGAGGTTTGTTCGCCTCCGAGGGTCGATTGTCGCTGCGTTAACCCCACTTGACGGGCATTTCAACTTCTTAACCTCGAGGAAGATCACTGTTCTCTAACCCGCTTGACACACATTACATAAAATTATACTTACACTAAGGATTTTTATAAAAAATGAAACATTCGCGATGTCGATTTAGAAAATGAAACGTTCTGTTTCCCTAACCGCGTAAGATCGTGTAATTTGCGCGTAATAAAGTGTCTAAAAACGTGTACGTTCATTTTTCGCACGAAATCGATTTAGCAAGGCGTATCATTAATTTTTGGTAGCCTTCGGGAGTAAACGAACTCGAAAACAGATTTGTAGGCTCGGGCTGGCGATCAATGATCTAATGACCGTCGATCGATCGCGGTAATGGGTATAATGAGAGGGGCGAAACGATAGTAATCCAGGTTGGCGCGGGGTGTCTTTAAAATTCCCTCGATCGAAACGGTGAACGTGCGATTTCCGCGGCGTGACGTAATCGCCGCGCGAGATCTATCCCGACACGGCCACGTAGATCGATACGATTTAGCTTCGCCGCGGCCCCGGCTGCCCGATTCTTTCGCGCGGAAGACAGTATCGACGCATTCGATGAATAGATTGCCGTGATTGAAATGACGGATCAAGCAAAGTAATTGGGGGGGGGAGGGAGTTTGAGCGTCACGCTCGATAGAGCCAAGTTTTTACCGATCGCCCGATAGAAATAGATACCTCGTAGATCGTTTCGCTTCGGCCAGGCACCGCTATGGAATTTGCGACAGATCGCTATCAGAATTTGTTTAAAGTCAATAGGAATTATTCGACGATTTGTAAGATGTTGAACAAGAGCCTTTTAATTGGTTCGCAAGGCGTACGACAACGAATCCCGTGTTCGGTATCGGTGTTACATTCTGTGTACGACAAACGAATTAAATGTGTTATCGGCTGCTCGCCCCTCATGCAGATTTTCTAATAACGTTTCCTAACGAGATCGTGTTGCAACAAACGCGCAGTGACTCAGGCAATTATTTCCTATTTATAGCGCGCGTAATGAGGCATTATTAATTCATATTAGTTTACAATTCATAGGCGAGCTAGATAATTTACAAGCCGGCGTATAAAATCAGCTAGGACGTGATGCATTGCTCATTGTTCTATAATATTCCGCATTTATCACGAGGAGCGATTCCCACTCGTTGAATGCGCCGCGCAATATTTCCAGAACCTGAATATATCAGTCCACCCCCGAGAACGTACCGATGATTAACACGCCACCCAAGCAACAGCACCCCGTGCCGTTACGTAACAACGGAATACGCTATCTTCATCTCCCTTACGACCTCTTTTCTTTCGCCGCCAACCCGTACCACAAATCACAATTATTCACCGCGCGCGCTCGTGAATCTCGTCCGGGTTTTTCTCACACGCCATCGAAACGAACAAAAAATTAGAACCACCCCACCCCTCCAGAGGAGAAAGAGAAAAATAAGAGAGAGAGACTCGGCCGAGGCCTGAGAAAGTTTCCTGGCCGAAAAATATGCGCGCTCTCGGCATGCAAATCGGTAGGAAGGGGTCGTGGATCCGTACCCCGGAAGAAGGAACCGTTTTTCCACGACGGCCGCGTAAAAAAAGCCGTCGCTAATTATGCGAGAGGTGCGTGGCCTGTATACCTGGCCGGGCGCGCCGCGGTGAGACATTAATGCTAAAGTTGCGGCATTATGCGCGTGACAGGCCCGGCAAACCGTCGAGCCTCGGGGAGAGTTTAGGTACCTACACCCGAACTGAATGTCACAGACAATGCCCCGCGTTAGGATACGCAGCGCAGAAAATTCTGTTTCCGCCTGTCAGACATCAACCTCGTTACGGTTCGTTAGTCGGTGCATTTATATTAATCACGAGCCGGGGATGGTACCCGGTTTCACTCTCCACGCCTGCCTTTTTCGAACTATCGCCTCGACGAGAACTATTGTTTGACAAAACTCATTGAATTTACTATAACACATTTTGAACGATTACATGGATTTATAAATTAATTAGAAACATTGTATATTTTCCATGATTCTATTGTGAAATAATAATTTAATGGAGGTACGACAAATGGACTGGAGCTTAAATGGATCAGGTAAGAAAAAGCGGTGGAGGGCTTTTCCCTCGTAACAAATTTAATTTCGCTAACTGTTGTAACGACGAGAGTTTATTAAGCCGGAAATTATACGTCGTAGTCGGCATTATACACAGTGCGCGCGCACACACACGCCGAGGCTACCTTCTTCAATTTAATGAGATGCCACGTATAATTACGCTCTCCTCGCGTACGCATTACCTACCGGTATGTAACGTTCGAATAATGAAGTCGTGGCGTTCACCTGTCATTCACGTTTCATACCGGTCCCCGCGCGTCGTCGTCCCATCGCTCCGCTCGGCTTCAACCTTTTACAGGGTTGTTTGTAAATCAACATGCGACACTCGATTATCGCCGACGGAGAACCGTTCCTTGCCTCCTTCGTGCCGGCTCCACAACTTTTCCCGCTCAAATTGTTAATGCAATCGCGGTCCTAGAATTGTCTCGAGCAACGAGTTTTCTAAAATTTATCCACGATCTGCCTATCTCTTTTATGTAAAACTTTTCAATTGCAATTCGCTTAAAATAATCTGTGGCGCGTTTTTATTTAAACTCTTGAACAGTATTTTTGGTAAAGAACTGAGCCGAAGCGATTCTAGCCAAAAGAATCGAGCAGCTTTTAGCGTCGAGTGACTCCGGCCCTTTTTCGAACAGAAGCACGCCCCTTTTCTCATGCTAACTCCTCGAGGATGCGAGCGGCGAAGCCACGGAAAGGAGAGACTTTTCAGATTTAAATCGGCTACGAAGCCGCGTATACGCGGCGCGGCGTTCGCCATTTGCATGACACTGGCCCCGGGAATACCGCGTTCCCTTGCGACACGCACAAACACAAAACTCCGAGGAGGCGAATTCGAAGTGCGTCGATCAAAGCGAATGCTCACCTGCGCGTTCGGGGAAAGATGTAACAGAAAAAGGGCCAAGGGCTGATCAGAAGCACGTTTAAAAATTAATGTCTTTCGTTTCTTCTTTTGTTTATACATTGTATAATATAAAATATGAAAACAAAAATGAATTGTAAAAACAGTCGAGGAATTGTGCAAATAGATTTCGACAAAAGCAAACGTGTGCACGTTGAATCGGTGAACGGCGACGAATAATTTTTGCGGAAACGAACATTTTAATTATTAATGCCGGCGATAAACGTTCGCTTACACGGCGATCCGCGTTTAACGAATCTTCGCGTAACGCAAAACGTCGGCCGAATGCAAAAGAGGAAAAACGGTATAAAACGATAATGAAGAGTAATTATAATGGCGCTCGCTTATAATGCCTGGCCATCGCGTTACGTATCCATAATCGTATAAGTACGTATAGTACAATGCACGCGTGGTAATTACGCGTCTTCCCGTCCACTGATTCGCGCTCGTACACGCGTGCGACTGAAATTTCATTTAAAAAGCTTATTGCTTGCGGCGCGCGCGGAATTCGCGTTGCCGCAGCAATGATCACCAATGGTTTCCAATTAACAAACCGATGCGCCGAAACGCGTGTAATATTCAGTTCTAAAAACGTCCCTGAACAAATTTCAACAAATCGANGCAGTGATCACCAATGGTTTCCAATTAACAAACCGATGCGCCGAAACGTGTGTAATATTCAGTTCTAAAAACGTCCCTGAACAAATTTCAACAAATCGAAACGATGTTTGCATAAATCTCTTGATCAAAATACCAAATACAAAATGCAGAAGTAAATGCAACTACGGCCACGATTCTATGGGCGAACTATATCGTACGAAACTTCCTCCTCTAGTTGTTTCTGATTTTCGTTTTTCCTTCCGTTTCCTGTTCCTACCTCGAATTAATTGCGTTATTCGAACGGAACGTTACTTACAACGCAATCAGTTTTGTTTGCGTGCGGCGAGGGTATTAATTTCCGCGCATTTCGAACGGGGACACCTGCTCCCGCAAATAATTTGTCTCCGTATAGGCACGGCTGCAGGTGACGTCGAATTATAGAAATTCGTTTCGTTTTCAAGATCCTCGCCCGAAAACTCGCAGATGCCGCCCCTCGTTCGACGAAATCCGATCGGGGTAGTCTTTTTAAGACAATTAACTCCGGTTCTCCAAAAACTGTATCAATCAGTCTAACGAGAAGCATCTATACAAGAGCGAACGTCGAACCTGTGGTTGCTCATTTAGTAAATATCTGTACCATATTATTAACAAAAATTGCTGAACATTTTACTGTTTGTGTAAGTGTAACATTAAAGTAATTCAATTCCATAATGAATAAATTGGATGAATTTTTGTCAGAAGATAACGTTCAGTCATGGAATATAGATTTTTACTGTAAAAAAGATAATGAATAAGAATTTTGCAGTGCAGTATAGAATTTGATTCCGAACGGCGCAAGGAGGAAGCGGATAAAACAGGTATGGCAATGAAATAACAAAGTTTCCGCAGATAGTGGGCACGGGCTATGATCTAGCAGGGGGAACCCGGCGTTCGAGGGAAACAACGTGCAATCGACATCTTAATCAGGCATCGGCCTAATTATAATGCCATCTCGCCACGGCATGGCATGGCAACGACGCGTCGGTAATTTTCCATCCGTCGAATGATAAGCGGAGCATCGTTCTCTCCGCGAAAATGCAAATGATTAACATTACAGTCGACGAGCGATGCGGTTAGAGAGATGGAACAAGGGAGGAGAAACCCGGTTCTCTAAAGATAGCGCGGCTCGATTAAATTGCCATTGTAACCGTAATCGATATCTCGATCGGAAATCGTAATTACAGTACCACCCCGACACTGGCTACTTGTTCCAACCGTTAAACGACGCGTATACACGCGTTCTATTCGCCCGTGCGAATCGCCAAACCGTGGTATCTCCTCGCGATACACTTGAAACGAAACCGGTATCTTCCCCAGTTTTTATGTACCAATCGAGTACGAGACTCTTTATATTTATTGAATCATTAAGACACGCATTATATAAATCTTATATTCATTGAAAATCGAGGATGAATCTCCACTTCAGAAGTCAATGTCTATTTTTATTTAGTTATCAAAGTATATAAAATCAATGAATCGCGCTACGTGTTTCATTAAAAGATGATACAAGTCATTTATGAAATCATCTCTTTTCTGACGAGCGGTTTTAATTACTTCATAACAGGTTCTTAACATCTGCGTCATTTAGTCACTCGATAAATATCAATTCTTATTGATTTTGCGTGTGCAACAAATAGCGGCGATGGTAACATCAACCGGAGAAGATGAAGAAGAGGAGGAAGAAGAGCCATCGTGAGGAGTGGTAGACTAAATTACCCGGACGTGGCCGCACAGATAAGGCTCCCTGTGTACGCGCATAATGCGCCACGTAATGTGTAGTCCACGGGCAGCCAGCCACCCCCGGAGCCCCACCCACCCCCTTCGTGTTCCACCGGCATGGCATCGCTATCACGCCCGGAGGAAGAGGCAGGAACCTATGTATGTATGCACCTACGTATGCAGTCTGTGTGCTCAGAGGCTGGGCACATATTGACCGATACGTACCGCCGGTAGCAAGATAAACAGTCCTCTCTCTCCCTCGCTGCATCTGCCCTTCCCTCCCTTCCACCGTCTTCCTCGATTCCTCTACCGAATTTTCTTTTTTTTTTCTTTTGCTCCCCACGGGTTCCACTTCCTCGAATTTTTAATGATATGCACTATACGAAAAAGTTATGAAGCTCATATTAATGCACGTATAAATATTTGTCAGGAATGATCTATCAATTAGATATATAATATTTTATCAGTAACGATCGTCACAATTTTATTAAAAGAGAAACACCGCTCCAATTAAAATATTTCTTAGAGACCCAAAAATGAAGACTATTCTACTACATACTATTTACACATACTTGCACCCAAGGTTGCAGTTCCCTGTAGGTCGATTCTCGGAATCGCCGATTTCCTGGATCCATCCCCGAAGGACAGAACGGAGGCAACGTACGTTCAATCAACCCGAATCCCATAAGTTCCCCGTATTATTGCACGAGACGAAGAAAAATGGAATTTATCCCTGTCGGGCTGCGAGGTTCGTCGTGAACTCGCACGACACGCGAGTGTAAAATCGCTTAACCGGAGGCGTGCGCGCGCGAAGCCGCCACTTAAGAGAGGGTACCGAAGCAGGTTGGGCCCCTGGGCCCCGATCGACGTTCGATTGCCACCGATTCGACGAAAAACGCGATTCTCACGAGCCAACTCATGCGATCCTTCCGCAACGAAATTTTTTTTCTCGTGTCTCCTATATTCAGTTTTTTGTCGCTATGTAAAAGCGGAGATCCTAGTCTCGCACAGGGCTGGGAATGCGCGTTTTAGTTTAGTTTAGAATTACCGTGTAACACTAGTATCCTGTGCCTCCTAACCCTAACCTCATGCGGGATCGCGTTCCTCTCTCATCTACAGTGTTTCTCTTAGGAAACGCGAGCACTAATGACCAACAGTTAAAAGTCTCCTTTTTTACAAATAAGAATTATTATAATAGCAATTTCAATTCATTATCGTACGACAAAAGTCTCAATATTTGTTCAACGAAATTTCAGCTCGTTTTTCAAATTTACTTCGCAATTTACGAGATGGTTTGCTTTTACACGTGAAATCAGTTTTATCGGCTTATTTCGAAATACAAAAGAACTGAAAAGGAAAACTTCTTCAATCATCGCTCAAGCGCTCTCAGTGTACTTCAATACGCAATGACGGGAGGTGTACGAAAGAGGATTAACAAACGTCGTGAATCCGGATGGAAATTGAAAAATATATGAGAGGCTACTCCCCGTATTCCGGTGAACGGCGTGCAACGCGGCTGGTACATATAGGAACACGAATGCAGAGCGGAAACGCATGATAAGCATATGCGCGTTAATGGTTCCGCAATTCCGCAGCCGCAGTTTGCGTTGTAAAGACAATGATAACGACACGGTTGTCGCGCGCCGGAAACCAGACGCACGGGTGTCCCACGCCGAAACTAATCTACGCCAGACTAATTTAACCGCTTCAATATTTATGATTGTTCAAATATTTCTCGTTATGCTGACTCAAAATTTGTCAAATACTTTTCAATCTTGTCTCTGTGTTAGTTTCTTTAGTTCGTAGAAAATGTTTTCATAGAAATGTTCCATTAACATTGATAAATTTATTTATATGAGACTGGATTACTCGACGGGATTACTTCTTCAAATATTTCTCGTTCTGCTGACTCAAAATTTGTCAAATACTTTTCAATCTTGTCTCTATTTTAGTTTCCTTACTTTATAGAAAATGTTTTCATAGAAATGTTCCATTAACATTGATAAATTTATTTATATGAGACTGGATTACTCGACCTTTTTTTTTATGAAATGTTCAACGAAGGCATTAACTACTATGTGAACTTTTTTCCACTGTCCGACGCGCGGATCCATCAAATATCGAGTGCAGGATAATCGAAGAACCCTCTCGCGGCAGAAAATGACGAGATTGATGCTCGAAAATCGGAAGAGAGGAAGGTGAACGAGGTAGAAGGAGAGGCGAATAACGGGAGAAGCAAAGAGGTCGGTGGAAGAAGGGCGCGGGTCCGCAAATTACATTGTGAAGTGCCATTAATGGCGATGTAATAGCCACAATAGCCGGGCCACATAGCGATATACGTGAACCGTTGACGCGTGTACGTGTGCGCGTCCACCAAATGTTGCTGATGACTAGAATAAAAAGAAAGGAACGAGAAGAAAGAAAAACGCAACGGACAACCCCGGGACCCGTGTATTGTAACCAATAATTACCCTGTCTACGTGCGCTGCACCCCGGCGCATTGTAATTAAACAAAGGAGGCTCGGCTAGAGTGCGACCGTTAACATTCTCTCCAGGGTCCTTGCCGAGCAGTATCCTGTCAGAATATCGTTTGCCCGATCGCGTGAACCTTGAAAGACTTCAATCTTCGCATTCGCAATTAAATTACTATCATACATGAAAAACTGATACATTTTAGTCTAAATTAAATAATAAAACATTTCTAACTTCATATTTTTATGTACAGACTTTCTAATCAAGTTGTGTATCTAATTTATTCGATCGAATTCGAGATTTCATTGTTTCCTTGCATCTGATTAATTTAAAGGTCGTTTATTAAAATTAGGGGAATATAGTAAGGGATAGAGGACAGGAAATCGGTGTGGCAGAGAATTCTTTCGAATCCTGCAGGAATTAACCGCCGCTGGACCAAGGATCTCGATGGAAAAGAAGATTTCTGTTCGAGATATCCTTCGAACAAGGATACTCAAATTTGAATACCATTTATCCTTCCCAATTTCTAATCAATTTTAATATTCATCTAGTTGTAAATTAAGTGATTTTGAAAATATCTAAAAAAGACGATTACACTGTTTTTATCAGTTGGAATATTGATCCTGGAGGATAAGAAGACGTTCCAGGATACGCGGGCAGGACGAGCACGAGTACGGTGTTACGCCGCAGAGGGAACCACCGACTAAGCGGTTTCCGACGAGCTCAGCGCCAGATAAGAACACAGGGGAAACAGTGAAAGCTCGAATTCCTTCCCTTTTCGTCCTCTGACGATAAGGTAGTAGATACCCTGATAAGATCATCGCAATTCACCCCATCGTGCAATCATTGCAACCCTAAACTCAGAGGATCCAACTTTGTACTAAACTCATAAGAAAAAACTTGCCTCCATTATCAAAGTACAACACAAAATTCAATAAAAAATAAAAAGTTTCCTAATAAATGTTTTCAGGGAAAATTATACTCATTAATAAAGCTTGAACAATAATTATATTTTCGTAGTAAAATTATTAAACCCCAAAACTAAATTAATATACAAATTTGTATGAATTCGTGTGGAAGAACTAAAACCTTGGGGCAGACAAAATGCAGACAGCAGACATTAACATTCTTCACACGTCGAGTTTAAAAATTTCACGGTCAATTGTATCACCGTTTCGCTGGGAGCAATCAGAGTCCGAGGAACGGTCAGTAATGAAAATTGTGATCGTAAAGGCAACGGTGGTTTAACGACGCGGCGTGTAAAAGCATCCAGAGCGGGAGAGAAGCCAATGGGGAGGAACGCATGTAATTAGAAGCCGCCCTGGTGTAGAACTGACAAGAACACGTCAATTAGCCGGACGATACGCGAAGCGCTCGTTGCGTTGCGAGGAACGAAGCCGTAACAATGCCACGCCGTCTCTCCTCGTCCCATCTATTCGCTTTTCGACTAAAGATTCTGTTTTGCTACCTTCCGATTCATTTATCACGACCCAACCTCCTTCGCAATTAACATTCTGGATATTTTTATTAAAATCTTCGAGATATAAATTTTACGTGTGAAATGTCAATCAATTTATAAAAGCAGAACCTTGTAGTATTTTAGATATCTCGTTCTGGTATTAATTAATAGTACAGGTAGCTACAATAAAGTGAAGCCACTTTATATCAAGTTTTAATTAATAGCGGGCAAAATCGCTGGACGATATTTCATTTCGTCGCGTTTCCGGGAATGGCTGTTATCCGGAAACTATTCAAGGAAGATTCTTAACACGAGAGTGGCAAAAACGACGACGTATGGCCGGCGACTAAAGAGAAGAAAGGGAAGAGCGATCACCAACGCGGTTAGGGGTTCGCTCGGCGGAGGTAGAAGAAGAAGGCACGGTGAGCTAAGGATTTCTGCATTCCGAGGGTGAGTTCCAGCGAACAATTTACTTCGGCCTCTCTATATTTTATTTACAATTTCTCCCCGATCCTTCGGTTTCCTCTTCGTTAACGTAATTCCGCGCATTCTCCGGGGCCCGCGGCACCCCAACCCCTCCCCGCGTCTAATGAACGTTAATTGCAGCGTACGCANTCCAACGCGGTTAGGGGTTCGCTCGGCGGAGGTAGAAGAAGGTGAGCTAAGGATTTCTGCATTCCGAGGGTGAGTTCCAGCGAACAATTTACTTCGGCCTCTCTATATTTTATTTACAATTTCTCCCCGATCCTTCGGTTTCCTCTTCGTTAACGTAATTCCGCGCATTCTCCGGGGCCCGCGGCACCCCAACCCCTCCCCGCGTCTAATGAACGTTAATTGCAGCGTACGCATAATACGCGCAACTATGCGTTTAATGAAAGACCCCCGACACCGTATATAAAACGTCCACGATCCTGTTTTCTCCTCCTCCTCCTCCTCCTCCATCTCTTCTCCTCCTTAATCCGCCTTTTGATAGTTTCTTTTCCTTCTTGAAAGACGCGAGATTCATTTGGTTAAGCCACGTTTAATGGGCCTCGTTAAACGAGCCGCGAGGTTGTCATCGGAAGGGAAAATAGTCCATTAAACAGTCGACGCCCAGTCGTTTTTAATTTACCGATTGAAAAATAGCGAACGACATTTTCAGTTAATTTCTGCAAGAAGATATCATTATGATTAATACCCTAGAACGGAGATTCAATCAAACGGGGGTATATTGATAAAAATTCAACTGCCGGTTAAAGTGTACCGGGAGTAGATGAGAGACAACGGGTAATAAATGAAACGTTTGATCAATTGCACGAGTTCTACGGGTATCTCCTCATTGGCATCGGTTTTTGCTAGGGCGCGAACGCGCTAGCAGCCGAGGACGGTTTCAAGAGCTATCTGAAAAGGTGATCTAAAAAGAGGCGGTCGAGACCGTCGGGACGGAGCATCGTAGCAACACGGACTAATTTATTCCGCGAGTAGCCGGCCCCGGCTACCATCGCGATACCTCATTAAACCCGCAAACAAGAAACGATTCGAACGCGACGCGCGGTGCCTGTCCCGCGCCGCGCGGATCGACGACGCGACGCTCGGCGACGCGACGCCCTTTTCTCGGAACGCCGGCTACGCAATGGGAAAGAAAATGTGGGAATCGAGCAACTAAATGCGAGAGACGACCCGCTTAATTGCGCAAAATAACGTCTCGTTAATTGCGAGAAGCTAGAACTGATTAATGATTATTATACGATCAGTAGAAATTTACGAAATTGGGTTTGCAATATTTTCTCGTTACAAAAGACTAAATATATTTTTGTAGAAGATATTCGTATCTCAAATTAAGTGTATAAATTTATTATACAAGCTCTTCTTAAAGAATCTTGCAATTCATATGAATATTACATGTTCAATGTTTGTATCTTGTAGACTTTTTGTTAGAAATTAAATGACAGTATATTTCATGATCTGGACGAAATATTTAATGGAATTTACTACGAATTAAAAATCCTAATTTAATTAAATCGTTTATATAAAGTCACTCTGCTTCGGCTCGTGAATCGGCGTGTTCGCTGGTATAAAAAAGTCAGGTATTTGCATGAAACGTTCGCAGTCAATTTATCTGGTCACGAATAGGTTAACGAGCGTTTAGAGACGCGTAGACACGCGGCGAGTCGCTTAACGCATCGCGCGTAGCCGAGCCAAAAGCGAGGTCCGCGTTGAATTATAAAATGCCCCAGCTTAATACCCTGGTCTTTCTCTCTGTTGGTTATCGCCGGTACGTATCTTGAAATAGTAATAGAAGCGTGAAACGATTTGTAACGCGATGGCGATCCGACAACGCGGGGAGAGAAAATGTGCCCTGTTTCCTGCTCGTTTATCAGATTTCTTCGATACTTAGCGACGCGTCATTAAGAAACGATGACTCCGCGTCCATTTCAATTGGACGTAGCGAACTTCTAACGATCCCTCGACTTTGCAATATGTAAAAACGATATTTACTCGGTTTTTGATTTATTAGAATCGCGATGGGATTTCTCGTGAAAATCTGCCGACNCCGTTTATCAGATTTCTTCGATACTTAGCGACGCGTCATTAAGAAACGATGGCTCCGCGTCTATTTCAATCGGACGTAGCGAACTTCTAACGATCCCTCGACTTTGCGATATGTAAAAACGATATTTACTCGTTTTTTGATTTATTAGAATCGCGATGGGATTTCTCGTGAAAATCTGCCGACCGTTCCTCTCCAGGGGTGAATTAAATTCATCTCGTAATCCTACAATAACGTTTCGTCCACTTTTAATGCAGTTTTAATAACCATACGATTTCCACTTTTTAACGCAATCATCATTAAATCCGTAATCACGTTAACGACCGAGCGGACAAAAACGATATTAGTACCTTCGCTTCCTGCGCTCCATTACCGGAAACGCACAGGCAAACGAGAAATGATTTGTACAAGATGGAAATCGGTGAATCTATTGTCCGGCCTGAATCAATCCCGCGACCATAAACTCGCCGAGAGGACGAAACGGGAAAAAGAACACGTATCGGGGTACACGGCGAGGGTTAATGGTTGTTGCTAGAAACGAAACGAACGCGCGAGAGCAACGAATTTATCAGTGGCGCTAATTAAACGCGGAACGCGGCACGTACTCGGTTACAGCGATTTAACATGTCGCCTGGAATCGCAAAAGGTTTAACGAGACGAAAAATTGTCGCGTTTACGCTGGCGAGCAATTAAAACGCGAAACGTTTTGCACGCTGCCGTCTCGCAGAAATGTTGCTAATTAATTTAGTCTGTCGCTAATCATTTCCTGAGTCATATTTAACGCCGTGCCTTTCAAGCAATAGTACTACGATAATGAATTTTCCAAACTGTCAATCCTTGTATCATTGTCGCACGCTAATATTCTAAATGTGTTTTAACTACAAAGTCGGCGAAGAATGTATAAGCTCTTTCATAAAACCAGTCGTAGAAATTAAGAATAATGCTAATACTTTAAATGTGCTTTAGCCGCAATGTCGGCGAAGAATGTGTAAGCTCTTTCATGAAACCAGTCGTAGGAATAATGAAATTCATACGAAAGTTAAACAATCTCGCGTGATTTATTAGACGTACGGTAAAAATCATTGACTTTACGGCAGACTGGCAAGCATCGGCCATTTGCACGTTTTGCTGCACGCGCAACAGAAAATGGTCGTAAATCCACGAGAGAAGGCAACGGGGTCGAAGTTGTTTTCGCGTCGGAGCAGCTTTTGTCTAACTGTTCGCGAGGCAACGATGGAACGCGCGAACGAGCATCGATTGTCACCGGAATTAGGGACAGGTCTCTTTTCACGTTTCTCGCGTTTCGACGGCCGGGCGTCACGCGCGAGTTTCGTCGAAAACAGACAAGAGGTGCACCACACCTCCGGCCCCGCGTTTCCGCGCTTTTTCTAATTACCTCTTACCTCATCGACACCTCCCCAACCCTCGCCCGAAACGTACGCCTGCACCGGATTGGCTCGTCCGCCTTTCCTTTCAACCCTTTTTCCCAAAGTGCATGCACCCCCTGCCGTACTTAATTCGTCGCTTGCACGATAATTAACAAAGTACAGACGTGTAGACGACATAATTGTAATAATTAAGATGACAGCGATCGAACGGGAATTAATTTAATCCCCCTTTTACTCCGAGCATTTTACAGCGAACGAGAGATAGAGACGTCGCACTGGTAATAAAAGTATACCGATCTATAAAACGGACCGCTCTCTGGCAGATGAAAGGACGGGATGCGTGTAATCCTCTCAATGATCCGTGAATGTTCATTACACGGTGCGAATGGTCGAACGACAGGGGATCAGCGGGTACTTAGCCGGCATCGCGTAATTGTAATCAAGCTAATGCGTATCCAGAGGCTGGCTGCACGTAACGGGAACGCGTATACAGACACCTTTCGGAACGGCGATCTCGATGCGTCGCGCGTTAACAACCGAAGGAGCCGGTATGCAAAACGCGGGGACGACTTCCGCGAGGTAAATGACGTTCGCCGGGGCCCGGCCCGAGGGGGGTTGATTGTTTCCGCGTCGGCGTGCACGGTGAATGGTTAATTATCGCGCGCGTTTCGAGAAACGTTCGCGCCGCGCGGGATGCTTTTGTGACGGATCCCACGATCTGGCCTAACCGCGACTCGTCGGTTCCTGTCGCCATTGTCAGCCGGCATAATTACGGTACCGTGGTTAAATCAAGTCGCTTCCAAAGAAAGAATCCCGCAGAAATCGTAAAAAGCATAACAACGATAAGCGCACGTCTACACGGTCGACGATTTTTCATCCCGGGTTCCGAGGAATTCGAGACTATATTTTCGTAAGGCGGCGATACAATCGGAGGAGAAATATTATGTGTCATAAGGGTGGAGCACGCCTTCGGATTACACTTAGTACACGGTAATTGATTTTAATAGGTAGGAGGTACCCGAGAGGACGGATAAAAATTGTTTGACGCTGTTATAACAGATACTGCAACCCGTGCAGTATTGTAATCAATAGAGCAATTTATCAACAATGGAGTACTATTACCCGGATACCTTAAAACAATGGGCTATTGATATGAACAGCGAAAAGAATGGAACAGCAATTTGCTATCTAAAAGAGCACCGATATTCCCTTTGTCGAGCCCTAGCCTCCTGGCTGTAGTTATAGTTACACAACTCTTCGAAACGCTTATCCTTTATAATACGATATTTATAGCCCTATCAACCTTATATTATAATGCTTGCCCTCGTTTCGGGTATCCACACAATTAAGGATCCACCGTGTAAAAATAGATACAGTATAGAAATAGATTCAAGTATCGAAATAATACTACGAACATATTTCAAGGATAACTCGAAGTCTATAAAATATTCCGCATTATTCTACGAGAATTTCTGATTGCCCATCAGGCCGAGGAAGAGTAAGAGTACGAGAAGTACTTGAAAAAAAGGATCGGGATTATCCTAGCCCTCGTTTCGGGTATCTTCACAATTAAGGATCCACCGTATAAAAATAGATTCAGTATAAAAATAGATTCAAGTATCAAAATAATATTACGATCATATTTCAAGGATAACTCGAAGTCTGTAAAATATCCCGCGTTATTCTAAGAGAATTTCTGATTGGCCCATCTGACCGAGGAAGAGTAACAGTACGAGGAGAAGTACTTGAAAAGAAGGATTGGGATTATCCTCGCCCTCGTTTCGGGTATCCACACAATCAAAAATCCACCGTATAAAAATAGATTCAGTATAGAAATAGATTCAAGTACAAAAATAATACTACGAGCATATTTCAAGGATAACTCGAAGTCTATAAAAAATATAATAATACTACGACCATATTTCAAGGATAACTCGGAGTCCGTAAAATATTCCGCGTTATTCTAAGAGAATCGTTCTGATTGGTCCATCTGGCCGAGGAAGAGTAACAGTACGAGGAGAGAAGTACTTGAAAAGGAGGATCGGGATTATCCACGGAACAAGCGAGCCACTGTTCTCGGTGACAAGACGCGGCGATGAAATAATAGCGCTGTGGAGATCGCGGAGCCGGGCATCATCGTCGTCATCGTCGCCGGCCTCGTTATCATTATCATTCCCTCGGCCACTTACCGCGTGCTACGTGAGCCACGGCTACTACAGGGGCGCGAATGAAGTCATCTTCCCTAATGCATTGATGCTTATCCCGGCGGCGGCATCTTAAAACCCGGCTCAACCCATTTACGACATTACCTGGCGCACCCACACGACGAGGGAACAAAGAGGACGAGCAGAGCGCGAGAGAACGCCGTTTCATTGTGATTTCGCTCTCTCTCCGAGGCCCCTCTTTTACAAAATGGCGTAATATGTCGCGCCATTATTCCAGTCCGGCCGCAGATCTCTAACCCTCCTGCACTCGTACCAGCAGGTTTTCACCGATCACCCTCCTCTTCAACTACTCGTCCTCTCTCGACTAGAAACAAGCGAATCCTGAATTTGGTTTGCAAAATAACGCGCGAGACGATCGGTCCGAACATGGCGCGGGTTAACGACGATGTTGCTCAATAAAGAAAATGAGCGAGCGGCATTTTTGCCGGTTATTTCGCTTGTTACCATCGGCCGAAACAATTCCGGTCTAACTGGTGTAACGATTGTTGTATAATCTGGCGACGTTCCCGGGCGGGGTGAAGGATTAAACAAGGCATTTGTAATCCGTAACGTCGACGGAATGTCCCGTTTCGGTCGGGTCCTCGTAACGGCGACACGGTAGTCATCCTCCTTAACTTAAATCACGTCCGCATGCACGCGACTCACAGTCCTAGTACTCGTCGTCTTTCCGCGCAACAAGCAGCTCCTTAGCCGAGCATAATGGCGCAATAAATTACGCCACTTTGCGAACGCAGTTAAAGCCACTATTATGTATGTGCGCCAGTGCCATAACTAGCCGGAAGAGGGGAAAAATCGCCGTGTATCGGCGACCAGTCCGGCGGGGAAAAAAGATGACCGCGTCGATCCGAGACATCCACCGAGATGTTCGAAGGGTCAATGGGAATTTCAAAGAAATCCTAACAGTTTCGCCGAAGATTAATTTACAGCAGCGGCGCGCAATCCCCTCGGCGGAATATCGCTTACACAATGCCGTGCGCATCGACTTTATCGATTTTTTATATTAGACGCACGCGGAAGAGTCGATTAAAAATGTATACGACGTACGGCGACGAGGGGAACGCAAAAATGGGAAACATAATCGTGTACGATTTCACAAAGGCGCCATGGAAAATCGAGGATCCTCCGGTAAGGATGTAAATCATAATATGATACCGCGATGCAGCCATCGCTGCGAGGAAACGGCAGATTCATCAAATATACGTCGAACCGACACCAGCATCCACGCGGTTACGTAGCGATAAATCCCTCGCGATTATTATTAATTACGGTTATTCAAGAGAATACGTTTGAAACCGGTAAGAAACTTGTCGAGTCCTCGAGAGTCCCAGAGGTAGACTGATGAACGGACAGAGAGTTCTAATGATTAGATACATGGGATATACTCGAGGTGAAATTTGAGAAGTTGCAATTGATTTTTGTCAAAGTTATATCCTGCAATAATAATTTTTAATGCTGGTGTACGAGCATGTCTTCAATTCAGTATGTAAATGCTGTAATTTTAATTTATATTCTTCTGTCTTTCATATTGAATTTTATGTTCAATCATAGAAATTATGATGGATCTCTTATGGCAGGGAATTATATTTAATGAATGCTCTACAGAATAAGTAAGACGTTTTATCCAGGAGATTATTTTAGAAAGGTTTGAGTCACAGTGGTACGAGTCAACGATTTGAAAATGCAATCTTTAACTAGAATCTCAGCAAATGTCGACCGCTCCCAGCATCAGCGAACAAACCAAAATGGTCGACGATAAGATCGATCGTCCTAGCTGGAAGAAACCTACGCTTGAAATTCAAACGAGAGGAGGGCAAGGTTGAATCGTTTGAAAAGCGCGAAGGAAAATCGTGGGAAGTAACGAGGGACAACTGAAACGTGTCTGCTGTTCGCTCGTCGAGTCGTTAGAGTTAACATGCTTATCGTTCGAGCCGTAAAATCGCTGTGTCCAAACGATACTCGAAACGCGAAGTCTAGTAATGAGACGAACAAGTGTATCAAATGGAAATGTACGGAAGAAGGTTTTTAAGAAGTGAAGCTAAACGCCCGTTACCCAACGACGAGTTCATTCATAAAACCGGGTTATCCGTAATTCTTATCCTATGGGAGTCGTCGACAAATTTCCAACAAATTTCATCCGGGATAAGCGCGAGCTCTTAATTAACGGGCTTAAAAATAAAGTCCGAGCCGGGGGAACGGCTATTAAATCGTCAAGAATCGGTGATGCCGACGCGGGATGGAGATAACAGGATTTTACGACGCTCGCCCCGTATTTTTCGCGATTCCTCTGAATGAATCGTATATATCGCGATGCTAATCTTTGACGTTCGCAGTAACAGCTCGGGTTTCATTACCCGTGGCAGAAGAAATGAAACTCGGAGTTTCGCGCGCGCCGCGTTCTACCCACCGCCGTTATTTCCGCTAATTTATCAACGGCGACGATCTCGCGATCAGACCGCGTACGCGAACTAAGAAAATATTAATCATAACCGGTGATCAGATACGCGGTTACGTTTTCACCGTGAGCCGTGTTCGCCAAGTGTTGACGCGCGATCGTACCACACCGCCTCCTAACCGTTTCAACCTGTCGTCCGCTTGTAGATATTATCCGGACAAATTTAATGATAGTGTTACAAATTCTTTTCCTGTATCGATTTCCTCCAGTTGCTCAACACTGTGTACCGTAGACATTTTTAAGCCTCTTATGCTGGGAACTTGCTTCATCTTTGCTGGGGCTGATATTTGATTAACATTGAGACGTCGCGTCGAATCGAAAAATATACGACTATTCTAGTTCAACTAAACAACACGATGACGCCGATTCTCTATCAGGAATCGATACTGACAGCCATCATTTACAATAGCAAACACATGTACGTAGCAGCTAAGTAGTTAACGCTACTTGTACCCCGCAGAAGGAGACTAATTGTCGCAATCAGGTGGATAGCGGGTACCCGGCTGCTGTACTGCGCCGGGATAAAAAAAAAAAGCAGCATAACGCGGTCCTGTCAGGCTCGGGCTGGGGATAATGAGAGTCGCAATCAGGCCGGATGATTTCAGGTGATGATCACGATCGCCCCGGGCCTCGGTTTCGATTGCGAACGATTTATCTTTCGCGTAGCGGCTTAGCTATAATCAAGGAAACATCACTCCGGTTGGGACAGACTTCAGGTGCCAGTTCGAGCGGCGGCCACGAGAAAAATACACCGGATAAAGCGGTAATGCCTCGTCGCGGCGACCGGAAATGACGGCCAAGCGCACCCGTCACGCCCTTCTGAAAAGTCATTCAGAGGCGACGTTTAAGGAAACGCAAGTCGGCCATTACGGCCATCGGCACCGTTACGAACAATCCAACTTTCATATACTGACTGACGTGCAACATTCAAATTTCCAGCTCGTTTCGTTACACCAAATTATGAGATTAACCGTACTTTCTATTCCGCGCGAGATATGATTAACCCATTGTCCAATTAGACGCTCAATTAAATTGTATTGATACCAGAGACGCGGTCGGATTCTTCCTCCTCGCAGTCCCGCCGCCGTCACGCGACTCGCCCGATGAAAAAAGCGTACGAGCACTGAAATTACACGCTGCGTCCGCGATCGAGCAAAAATTCCTTCGGCCACGCCTCGCGAAATGTCGCCACCGTAATCCTCACACGTTCGCCAAATTATAAGTTGTTCGAATAATCGAAGCCATCATCGTAAACGCGGCGACGATCGGCGGCGCCTCCTTCGTCGTGCCGTCCGCCAGTAATAATAATCGATACGATTTCGCGACGTGAATAAATGCCATTCCTCGAACCAGTAACGACGGAGATCCATGGGAATAGGAACACAACGTGTTTTATAGTGATCTCGTTAAGATTGGCTCTCTGATTACCAGGTGCAACCTGTATTGACAGACGGAATTTACGACGACCGAGGACCACTCCTTATACTTTTTCAGCAGCTGACCATCGTTTTACGTACAGTATTCCTTAAAAATCGTACCCCCATTAGATAATAGACGTCTTATCAAAAATAAAATATTTAAAAAAGATCTAAACCGAAATTTTTTCATCCACACATCCAATTTTTCTATAAATGTAACTTGATACATTTGAAAAAATTATTCTAAGCTGACTTTTGCACAATCCCGTATTAGGCAGTCTCTGCCTCGATCAAATTCTTCTCCTTTTCCGAAAACCGTGAGTGCGGCGGCGAGCACCGTCATTATCCCGGTTGCCGAGGACCCGACCCGTGTCAACGCGCACGCATTTATTCGGGACGCGGCTGAATATGCATGCACGCGTGCTCACGCGATAACGCACGCTGTAACGCGAACGAGTGTCGCGAAATTTACAGGTGTACCCCTGGCATTAAATCTGACGATGAGTAAAAAGACGGGATAATGAAGGACGTAAGCGGGACGTCTCCGTCCCGGGTCCGCTTCTCGACGTTCCCGTCATCCTCGCGTTTTCAAATACGATCTAATTGGATAATCGCCGCGTCGATAGCCAGTTTCGCGCTCGCGTATCGAAACGACGATCTCCGGGTAACGATCTGACGCAGTGGGATCTCGATTAAAATTTTTAATCAGCCTCACGTACGAATCGTCATGTTTTCTGTTAACGCCGTTCCTTCCGCGTCGTTGTACGCGTGACATCTGCGAGAGGAGCAGCCCGTGGGCGTGGCGACACGGCCGCAAAACCGTTTCGACCGAAATCGGGCCCGAGCATCGATCTCGTGACCATCGGACTCGAAACGCGACCCTGGAGAACGATTACCCGCGATCAAATTGCCGACTTTTACCACCCGGATACCTGTTCCACGATCCCGGCGCGATTACACTAATCGCGGATCGATTAAACTCGTCGCGTTAGCAGTTTCTGCCTTCCCGGTGTCCAACGGATACGAGTTTAATGATAGTTCTCGAAATTGGCCACGACCGGCAAACGGCTCTCGCAGTTGTCAGCGGTGTTCCCATCTCCTGGATCCTGCTACGAATTTTTACCCGATCGCCCAAATAAAAGTAAAGCTTCGTAAACGACAAAAAACAGAGAATAATTCTTTCATGCATTTTACTGCATGTGCCATAGTATTGGAAGTTCAAGTTTTTTACGTCTCCATTAAGGAGGTTCATCCGGTTAAGGAATTAACAGATAGATCTCCAAAAAAAAATTTGGTAGTCTATAACAGTATGCCAGGACAATTAAAAAAAATTTTTAAGTCATTTGGGTACCTTAATGATAAGATATCAATATAAATATTTTTTACAATTTTACACGTAGTCATATGGAAAAGAGTGATTTCCCAGACTTCTATCGCTAATTTATTAGGTATTGACAGACAGTTTTAAATGAAACTTATGTCATATTAAAGAGAAACATTGAACGAATATTTTAATTGCAAATTTAGGTAGATTGGGTGACTATGAATCGAGAAATATCTAAACACAACAAACGAAATCTGCATCTTTCAGCAGTAGATAACCTCCGTTATTAACATGTATGCTAGTCAAATCAAGCTCCCCTTTCCTATAACTTGCATTTGACTTGCTATGTACCAGATGAACTTCCTTAACTGTCATTTTATTGTATGCTATGCATTTTTGGAGAATAACTTTTTCTCGAGAGTAGTAGAAGACAAATCGCGTGGAATTTTCGCCAAGAAAGGAAGCCGACTGTTAATTAGGTCGTCGCCGTTCATCCGACAATTACAAAAGCGTCTCACGTAAATTATTCTAGCGTCGAGTGACCGGCTGCTGATCCGTGGCACCCATAACTCCATATCGAGAGCGAGCTGCGCGCACCTGTGGCGATCCATCAACAAGACCGATCACCCTGCGATACGCCCAAACACGACGGCGACGCGGTTTGCCGGGAATGTGTTACTTTAATTACGCCTGGAGACTGACGCGACGATACCTATCGTATTCGATTTACGGAGGAGGAGGAGGAGGAGGAGGAGGAGACTCGACCTTTTGGCTGCGCGTCTCCCGCTTCTGTTCTCAGATAAAAACCCTGTCCCCGTATAAGGGCCGGCCGACTATAAATATTTGATAGCCGGCTGTGTGAACCGAGATCTCGGCCAAGATACCTGCTACCGATTGTTCCTACACGGTTCCCTCGCTGTTATTAGCCGATCTCGCGCCCCGCGTCATAACTATAAAACCAACAGTTAAGTGTTATGCGAAACCAGCTGTTTTATTGAATCCGTATCGAACCCCGCTATCTGTTACTAAACTCAATTGATTGTACCATTGTCAATTGTATTCCTATCAGACGCGGTGCGCGCCCATAGCTAAAGAGATTATAAATATGAAATAAACCATCTTATAAATTTCATTTTCACGAATAATAGGCTTCTAATACGAGGTTTTCTTTCGTGTATCGGTTTTATAGTTACGGCGCGCATGACGGCCGCCGGAAGTTCGGATAGTTTCGGAGATATCGAACGGGTGAAGGGTGGCAGAATTTTGACTGCGCAGGTGTCGAGCATCGATCGAGATTGAGATCTAACGGGTAACCGTGCTCGTCTTTGGTGTCGCCCGATAGGGTGAGGAAAGATCATGATAAGTAATTCTCGTCGCATCTGTGATATTCTTAGTGACAGTTGTTCCCGATCCATTTTTTTGGCTTAGAAGTTAAGCGAACTGCGTCGCTGTCAGAATTCAGAGAACGGAGGCTACATAAAATATTTCTTATACGTTTTTACCAAGTGCACCACCCACAGAACGCGGATGATAAAATTGCGGCAGCTGACCCGTCGCTAAGAGGACCATTATCGGTAATTGATTAACAACTTGGAAAGTTTGAGCGGAGGCACGAAACACGAAATGTTAAGTGCGCGGGCACGAGATAAAGTTATTATCGAAATGAGTAATTGTGGGGTGGCCGGCTAATGGTGGCCGTGTACGCTCCCAACTGCCGCGTATTTGTCTTCCACTTTCCATTGACGTTTATTCGGCGGCGCATTAACCGACGCGGACACTGCACCTGGAGAGGATACAGGAGCCGCCCGTATATGTAACGCCGAGCCGAATTACCATTCGATATCGCCGGACGATAACGTTTGAAAAACCGTTCTCAGCGGCGGCGACGCACGCCGCTGCTGGCACGATCTCGCGTTAACGCGCGAAAAACGCGGCGTGCCTCGCCGGCGCAGAAGAACCGAGATAAAAATGAGACAAGAACGGAGGGAAAGAAAAAGTGTCCCTTTTATCGTGGGTAAAAGTGTTCGTCGCAGCTGCCGTTCGACGATCCGCATTCCACGCACACGGTAGCGCGTCGTTGTCGTCGTCGTCGCGTTAACCCTTAACGAGACGCGCCACGTGTTACCCCGTGCCGGAATCGTTGCAAAAATGAGAGTCGCACGCTCTCTGTCTCTCGCCTCGTTACGCGCCTCGGAATTTCTAGACTCTGCTCGCTTTTAACAGGACCGACAATTCTTTCTATACGCATATTAAGCAAAGAAATTACTAATAGAATATTTTATGCACCGCAGACATATTATAATTAAAAGATTATAATAAAAAGATTTCGTAAAACTAGAAATGAGTAAAAATGAGAGTCTCTGTCTCTCGCCTCGTTACGCGCCTCAGAATTTCTAGACTCCGCTCGCTTTTAACAGGACCGACAATTCTTTCTATACGCATATTAAGCAAAGAAATTACTAATAGAATATTTTATGTACCGCAGACATATTATAATTAAAAGATTATAATAAAAAGACTTCGTAAAACTTAAAATTTGTATAATTATTGAAAACCGAAGGACCTGACTCTCTACATATTTCTCATTAAATCTGCGGCACAGAAATCTGCAAGAAGCGGAGAAAGACAGTAACGATGCTGTGTGACCACTGTCTCCGGCCTCTGTTAGAACGCGGAATGTTATCTAGCCGCGTCTTTATGGGGGTTTTCAATAATAAAACACAGGCAAGCGGCGCGGCTACAGGGGCCGTGACGAAGCCTTCTATTACGGAAGATTTTATTAACGAGCCGATCCCGGAAGACAAAGCTTGCTGCACCGTGTGCCGCAGTGCGTAAATCAACCGCGGTGCCTCGATCATTAAGCCCGATCCTCTTCGAGTACCGCGTCCTTCTCCAGGAGTGCCTACCTCTATACCAACCCCTACGTGGAATTGATTTTTCTGCTGGCGAACGTACACTGCGTATCAAAACCATGAAACCAGATATCTTCGTGTACGACCCGACACCGCAAAATATTTAAGGAGGTTCATCCGGTTCAGGAATTAACAGATAAATCTCCAAAAAAAAATTTGATAGTCTATGACAGTATACCAGGATACCTCAAAATAATTTTTAAGTCATTTGGATACCTTAATGATGAGATATTAATATAAATATTTTTTACAATTTTACACGTAGTCATATGGAAAAGAGTGATTTCCCAGACTTCTATCGCTAATTTATTAGGTATTGACAGACAGTTTTGAATGAAACTTATGTCATATTAAAGAGAAACATTTAACGAATATTTTAATTGCAAATTTAGTTAGATTGGGTGACTATGAATCGAGAAATATATAAACACAACAAACGAAATCTGCATCTTTAGAGTAGATAACCTCCGTTATTAACATGTATGCTAGTCAAATCAAGCTCCCCTTTTCTATAACTTGCATTTGACCTGCTACGTACCAGATGAACCTCCTTAATATCAAATTAAACGTAATTGGAAAATTGACAATGAAATATGAAACGAGTTGTTGCTTATTTAATTAATTGAGTATTGTATGAGTACAGAAGTTGAAAGTAAACGTTTGGTCGATTTCCTAGCGTATCTCAGAAAGCTACCGAGTCTAACAAGAAGCGGATCCTCGAACCGATCGAGGCGCAGTGGTAAAAGAAGGAAGATAAGGGAGACGCGATAATAGTCTCTGAAATGAGACAGAGTCCTCGTTACCGGTCGCGTCCGCGTAGGTACATTTTTAAGGAAAGCGACAGAAGCCCGGAGCCGGCAAAGCGAACAAATACCGATCGCTCCTCGTAATTTGCAGCGATTTCTCATCACCTCCCCGTTCGCGGTATCCGCGCGCCGGCTATACCGGCACACACTAAACATCCATTTAAGATCCTTCCATTCGTCACCGTTAATTATCTCCCCGGTCGAATTCTCGCGTTTCTCTCGCCGCCCCTCGGGACCTCGCCAGGCAAAAAAACGAGCATAATAATTCAATAGGCGCTACGTCGCCGCCGTCGCCGGTAACAACGACCTGTCCGTCAGCCCGGCGATCGTTTCGGTAGCGAGTTTCTTCTCGTCTCGCGCATCGGCAACGATCTCTCTTCTCCCCGGCCGTCTCCACCCATACGCGGTACACGGCAACGATGATTACGTGTAATTAGCCGAACCCGACGTACCTACCCGCGGTGATACCCGGTTTCGCGTGTAGTCATTACGCTCGCTCGCATGCTCCTATGCGTACGACTATATTTCTTGCCTACTGACAGCCGGGACTGCCCACCGCGTCGATCCCGGACCGATCCGGACAAAATCCTCGTCGCAAATGAATATTTTCAAACGTTCCCCTTTCGACGACTTCTTTCATGGTCAGTTAGCCACGATCCCGTAGTACTCCGGAGATTTTATATACATATACGCATATTTCAAAGAGATGTAATGTGAACATTCCTCGGCTCTCCTCGTTTATCGAGCTCGACGTGACAAACTCGGCGGGAGAAGCTGACAACCTTTATCGATTAGGTGCACACGCGAGTCAACGATTGTACAACGAGATTGCGAGTGGTACGTCGTTCGACACTCCTTTACACGGGTTCCACAAAGAAATGCCGGGATTCTTGTTAAACGTCCTCCGGGATAAATGAAATTTATCGTCGCTAATAAAACTGCGATTGGTAGGACGGAAAACAACGCGAGTTCCAATCAAAACCAGCGAAGGGTACCTCGCCGGACATAAATTTCTGTCCAACTTTTACAATCGCGCGACGCGCCGGGGAAAATAACTTATTACTTGTCGTCGCCGCGGCGATCGGCTCACAATAGGCCCCGCTACGCTGTATATAACATCGATATGGAGATTTAATGCCGCTGCCAGCGTCTTTTCTAATCCTCCGCGAACGTGGAACAGTGCATTCGACGAACTAACGGGCAGGCAAGGAGCTGCAAGAATTATTTTCTCGTAAGAGTTCACGGGAATGCCGAGTGGAAATCTTGCAAGTTACGCATCTACATTTGATAGCATTTAATTTCAACTATAAAATACCGTCGGACTCGAGAACGCGCGTTTTTCTACAAAGTCGAATATCCTTTGGAATATACGATTCATTCATCATTCGGCTCACGTAGGAGAGTTTATGAGTCATTATTAAGTTTAATGCGCGTTTTATATCGTTTGTAATTAACTTCCGCGATAAAGTGACTAGCCTGTTAATGCAATAATGTTGTCCCCCATTAACTTCCACGGCAAATAACCGAGATTTACGATCTGCTGATTCCGAGTATTATTTACAATCGGACGCTATTAACTTATGGATTTCGTACACGTATCGATTTTTTCCATTGAATCGTAGATACAATATCCTCTGCTACGCCTTGCTGGATAGCCTGTAAGCCTCCCACCGTAACGAGAAAGTCAATTTATATGGCGAGTCTTATCCAGGCGAGAAGTTATTTGACACTATCCGACGGCCCTCGGGCTTCACCATTTTTCGCCAACAGATCGTTTCTCATACACGCGATGCTACGATATTTTTCCGAAACTCAAACCCGTAGCCGCGAGTTTCGAAAACGCGAATATCATCTTTCCACACATTGACCTCTTCCCGGTTGTGACTTATTCAACGACGCTCAGATTGGACTTCCATAGATCAGATAGAAATACCATTCCTCGTAAGCTTTCAATTTTTTCACTGTCCAGACTACAGTTATCGCAAAATTTATGTCGATAAAACCTACAAGAGATTCTTGTTACATTTCTCAATTGATTCCGTTTACTCTCGCCGTGAATTTGCCGAGCGGGACCAAAAGTCGTAAAATGGGAAAGAAAAAAAGATTAGTGTAGTTACAGTCGAGCTTACGTTCTCTGGGCTAGGAATTCAGAAAGTGGGAGGGCCTAGGGAGCGATAAATCACGGTTACGTAGGAGATACGCGAATTCGAGACGAAGGAGCACGAGAAACGAGCGTACGTCGACATTCAGCGTATGGATTTAAGGGCAACGATAATAGAGAGAGTGTTCCTCGGCGGCTTAAATCTCCTGACCAAACCCGTTCGAAAGGCTAACGGCAATTACGCCGTTTATTACGCGTTCGCAGCGTCCTGTTCGTTCGAAATGAAATCCGACGTCCGTTCGTTTCAGAACGTCTCGTCCATTGCTGAGACACGCTGACAGTTCCAAAGCTACGATCTCTCGATGATGAATGCGTCCCTAGCGTATGAATTTAAATAAAACCCTGCAAAACTAATCGATAAATTACCAAAGGAAAGATGGCATGCATTAAATATTTAATATCTCAGATAGTTTTAATTATTTTTTTCTATATATGCATTAAGTCTGCAATCTCGATCTTATTCATAGACAAAACGAAAGGATGGTAAATTGTTGTTAGAGCACTGTTACGGTTTGGCAGAACGAACGACGTACTCCGTATGCCGATCAACACGTTCCCGGTTGGACGGATTCCAGCGGACGTGGTCTCGGGTTAAAGGCGGCGTTCCCGATGTCCCAACGCTTGTAACAGGTCGCTGGAATGCGCGGCAGCCTCTGATACCGATCTCGCGTTTGTTATCCCGTTCGCTGATCTTTGTCCAACGAGCGAGAGCACCGCGAGATGAAGACGTTGGAACGCGGACCGTTTCGCGAAATCGAGCACGCATCCCGAAACATTTTACAACGAATCGATCGATGATTCATATAATTCCCCCTTGCCATACTGTTATTGCTACAGTAATTAGAATTTTCTTATATGAATCAGTAACGTCGATACTGAATTCTTTCTATGTCAACAAATGCTAGTATAAAAATAGAGTCTGAAGATGAAAGACTTTTTCTAATTTCTTGTGCCGATATTAAGGTTGATGTTATCATAAGAAATTGGATTATCAATTTGTGCATGAAGCCACTGCGCATTCCACTTAAGAAAAATGATACTGTATTAAAAACGAACATAGTAATGAATGGAATGATTGTGAAATATCGCAAAAGTGGAACAACCTGTTCCGTCCGGCTGAGAAACGGGCAGGGTGATTTATGGTTGTTTGCACGCAGCATCGTTTAAGCCTGAAGGATTAACGAACCACCGAAATTTATAAAATGCCGTAGCTGCAAAAGGGTATGACTGGATCGATTTTTCACTCGTTCGGTGTTTCCGTGCGAGTTATAATAACGTGTGTACATAATTATCCGCGGTGCACGAAGCCGGTTATTTAAAAGTGCACGCGCGTTACGACGATCGTCCCGTCCATTAAGAATATACCCATATCATTGGCGACATGTTTTCATTAATAAAATTGCCACTCTCCCATCCCCGGCTCACCGATCTCGCCCGTCGCCTTCAATGTTAAAGACAAAAATACGCCGAGCAAATTGCGCTAATTGCGAGAGCGAACGTAAAATTCGTACGGACGTTCCACAAAACAAATTGAAAAATGAACTGATATTCAATTATTCCCCGAAGAAAACTATTTAACAACTTTGATGTTAATCGGTGTACTAAATTCGCCCGACACCGGGGCCGTAAATGTAAGTTATGCGAATAATAAAAGCAGCTCGAATTCCGTGAAACCGTGAATGAATTGTGCAAGAGGCAGGAGGTTGCGAACGAAAGTAATTGAATATAGGATATGGCCGGGCTCGAAATATAACTTTCTATCCACCGCGGGCACACATAATCTACACGCGTTACGTTTAATGGAACAATGAATGGTGGCCGGTGTCAAAGGTGGGCGCCATAACTTTGCGCTTAATTTATCACTCGTCGCGATCATCGGGGGATTAACTTCGCGGCTGACCCACATATTTCCGTACCGGTTGATGGATAGTCATTGAGATAGCCGCGTGGCACTCACCTGCTACCAGTAATGGACAAACCCCCGTAAATGGCGTTCCTCCGCGGGATTGTCGTCCCCCTTCGGCGCTGGTACTCCGGCGTTCTACGTAGTTTCACTTCGCGCTTACCTGAAACAGAAAGAAAAAGAACGATCGGGTCTGGTTGAGAAAGCGTGCGTACCTATCGTAAATCCATAGAAAGCTAGAATCGATATGATACCATCCGCGCAGTTAAGAGACACAACGACGGTGAATTGCGCCGTTTCACTTTTGAAATATGTATGTTCCGTTCTTTATTGCGGCCGTTCGAAAGGGAAGAGGCTGAACGTTTTTATTGGACCCTAATGGGGCAGTCCTTGAAAGAGCGCTTTTGTGAAAATCGTCTCGGAGATAAATCGCTCGAAATCACTACTCTCCGGTCAGCTAGATACAAATTACTCTCGCGCCCAACTATTTCCTTTTACATAAACGTACAACAATTTTATCGGCTACCTGCTTATTGTGACTTATGTTAAAACGAATCTCATAAAGTCCACCGGTGGACAGATTGCAAAACCGGCGAATTGTAAATCAAGATATGTACAATCCGTTGAAGTACACGTGTCGAACGGACGATAATTAAAACACAGTATCATTTATCACTCGGCGGCGGTTTCGCCGTACTAATTTCTGCGACTTAATGCGAACACACATCTAAACGTTATTAAAAGTAGGACCGCGTACAGAGCGATAACATCGTTAAAACCCGGCTCGGTTCCACGCAGAATGAGATATTTCTCGGATTTTATGCAACTTTGCTCCCAGGCGAAAAGAGACGATTTCTCTCGCGACTGGTCGCTATAATTCCCGTCAGGTTAGGGTAACGAGGTACCCCGCTGCGACGAGAAATGACGACCTGCCCGCGCACAGATTAATCACCCACGGGTAATTAATTAATTCTTTATGTAATCGAGCTTGCAGTCTTAAAACCAGAATAATAATAGGTCGAGACTCATCATTTTATAGTCAATCATATCCTCTCTCATTTTACAGTTTCCATTAACAAAAATACGAAATAAAATAAAAAAATATTCACGTATATTTTAGAATATTTTATAATCAGGAAGTGTATAAAAAAAAAATCTGATAAGTAAAGGGGTTAATGGAATCAATGGATTCCTTGTCCCTCGAGTTAATACAAATGAAGTTTCGCTGTACGCAAGCTGCTAGCACGCGAGGAGTCAGGTCTCACGATTCGCGCGAGTAAATCATCGGATCGGCGGCGCATTAATAACCGTTCGAGAGGAAATTGCAATGATTAAATTCGGAGAACAGAAACTGAGCCGGGTCGCGCGCCACGGGTAAAGGATGCATCAATATTCGTGTCCATCGCGAGGAGTCAAAGTTCGATTATGTTAATTAATTCGCGGCACGGCCTTATTTTTACCGCCGTCCGTTCGTTATTCCGACCCTTTTGCGAGGAAATCGATTTGTTTGATAAATCGAGCGCACCGAACGGTCGCTAATGATTGTAAAATATGTTGTTTGCCATCGGTGGGACACTTGTTTCCGGTGCTCGTTTATTAGTAGCCGGCCGAATGTTTTTGCCGGCGCGCAGTTTAATCGGCGCGAGGCAATTTCCCTTCGGCTAAGCCAGAGATCGTTCCCTTCCCTCTTAACGGGCATTTTCAGAGTGTACTGCCACAAATTTTTTCTCTTTTTCTCCAGCGAATATGCTTATGAACGAGTTACAGAAAGGTAGAATTCGTTAATGACGTTGACAACTTGATTTATTAAAATGTATTCCCATCCCATAAATTGGTCCCTCCCGTCTTAACCCATACAAATTATCTCGAATTGTAATAACCGACCGAACGAATTTCGAAGATGGTAGAAGGATTAGCGACGAGTTAGCGATGATGGAGCACAGTAGCTCATGAATACGTAATTCCGAAGTCTTATGGATCGTACAGACGAATAAAAGAAAAATATAATGCTTCTCATTAGTGGGTCGACTATTTCGGGTGGGCAGAATCGCGTCGAACCAGTTTTAATACTCGCGCGGAAAATCGCGGCTGGCGCAATTTCAGCTCGTAAACGTAAAATACAAACGGCCGGTTTTAAACATTTTACGATCGGGCCCGAGGATTTTCGCGCGTTTAAAACGTGGGCACCTGTAGCTAGCAGCGAATTACGTAACTCGGCGTACGATTTTTACATCCGTTTCACCTTGCGGCGCGGCGGTAACCCTCGGAATCTAATTCGGCCTATAAACCTGATCGCCCGAGTCACCGGACCGTTGCGTTTCAATTAATTAACTTGATGCCGAANGTCCCATAAATTGGTCCCTCCCGTCTTAACCCATACAAATTATCTCGAATTGTAATAACCGGCCGAACGAATTTCGAAGATGGTAGAAGGATTAGCGACGAGTTAGCGATGATGGAGCACAGTAGCTCATGAATACGTGATTCCGAAGTCTTATGGATCGTACAGACGAATAAAAGAAAAATATAATGCTTCTCATTAGTGAGTCGACTATTTCGGGTGGGCAGAATCGCGTGGAACCAGTTTTAATACTCGCGCGGAAAATCGCGGCTGGCGCAATTTCAGCTCGTAAACGTAAAATACAAACGGCCGGTTTTAAACATTTTACGATCGGGCCCGAGGATTTTCGCGCGTTTAAAACGTGGGCACCTGTAGCTAGCAGCGAATTACGTAACTCGGCGTACGATTTTTACATCCGTTTCACCTTGCGGCGCGGCGGTAACCCTCGGAATCTAATTCGGCCTATAAACCTGATCGCCCGAGTCACCGGACCGTTGCGTTTCAATTAATTAACTTGATGCCGAACGAGTATAAACCGGACTAAATTTCATACCAAAAGACGTGCCTGTTGCAAACCCAAAGCCGATGATTACGAGAGAATAGAAACGTTCTTTAACGATCCCGATCGAACTTAAATTAGCTCCAATCTCCTGACAAATCTGTACATTTTATTCGACCCGTTCACATAATCATTATGTTTTATCGTTATTGTGTTTTGTGCTAACTCACAACACAACGATAAATTAAATCGATACGTTTTATCGTTAATATACTTGGTCCGGGAGACGCGTATCATGAGATTTATATTTGCCCGTGCACTCGAGGCTCGACGTTGCTTTTCATTGATCGCACGCCAGTGGAGTCAATTCGAGAGATAAGCCTCGAAGCAGCCTCTAACCTTTCGTCACGCAATTATAGACGCGCGTTTCCCAACGTGGGAGGCCGCGACTCTACGATTCCATCGCACTCTGCTCGCTCAATCTCTCCCCGGATTTAATAAGAACCGATAATCGTAATTCCTCGTTTTGTTAACATTGACAGGTCATGTTTTACGAAATATAAAATGCAAAATACACAGTGTAACCGACTTGGAAAAAACGCTAGAAGAAGATGTACGTTCTGTAAGCAGAGACTCTCGGGTTCGCGTCGCCGCGTTCGCACGGCTGCTAACCGGTTTATTGCTAAATAATGAAATCGCGAGGCTGTAAAATAATTTGTTTATTGTTGACCGCGCCGCGGCTGTCCACTTGCTTTCTCTCACAGCTTTCAAAGCTTTCAACGGGACCCCTGGGATCTCCGCGGACACGTGAGAACTTACATACATTTTTCTCAAATGTATCTTCGGTATTAAAACGTTTACCTGGACAGTGATTCACGCCGTGGAAATACACGAAACGAACATAATAATAATTTTTTATTGTTTACTAGGTATGTTTTAAGGGTGCACGGTAGTCGATGCGTATTTTATTCATATCCCATTGGAGAAATGGCCGGTTCCGCGCGGCCACCGGACTAAACGTCTCGAGTAAAACGCGTAACAGTCGTCGCTTAAGAAGAATCGGTCCACCATAAAGAAGTTGGCAGCAATTTCAACACACCTTATACACGGCATGCGGCACGGAACGGTATCGTGTTCCCTTCGTGTATGTTCCTCGTTTGAATGGGCGCAGCCTGAAAAGCTGCTGTTTCTAATTCATGGCGGGTAAATGGCAACCAGCCGGGGCTATTTACTGTTTGTACCACTGCCGGAGGAAATTCGAGTTAACGATTGTAACGCCAGGCCTAGGCCGCTCGTCGAAAGTTCCTCCGAGCGTTTCTACACAGTGACTCGCAAAACTATTTCCACGCTTATCACAAACATCTATACCGTCGCATAAATACCGGAACTTCTGATCCAACGCGAAATCCAATTGATTAAACCGTTGCGAGACTTGCATTGGCCGATCTCGCGGCGTTCGACTTACTTTTTTTTCTCATGGATCAAGAAATTTTCGATAAGATCGGTTTCCCTCGAGCTGGAAGTGTTATTGCATTATACTGACATGTGCAAACGTTCCGTGGAATAAATGTAGAATTTAATATCGATTATAAAATACGAGTAAATAGTTTAGTTATTATAGTTCGTGTAAAGACAAGATGTAAATGTTCTTTTAATTTGCTACCAGTTAACGAAACNTTCGCGTCGCCGCGTTCGCACGGCTGCTAACCGGTTTATTGCTAAATAATGAAATCGCGAGGCTGTAAAATAATTTGTTTATTGTTGACCGCGCCGCGGCTGTCCACTTGCTTTCTCTCACAGCTTTCAAAGCTTTCAACGGGACCCCTGGGATCTCCGCGGACACGTGAGAACTTACATACATTTTTCTCAAATGTATCTTCGGTATTAAAACGTTTACCTGGACAGTGATTCACGCCGTGGAAATACACGAAACGAACATAATAATAATTTTTTATTGTTTACTAGGTATGTTTTAAGGGTGCACGGTAGTCGATGCGTATTTTATTCATATCCCATTGGAGAAATGGCCGGTTCCGCGCGGCCACCGGACTAAACGTCTCGAGTAAAACGCGTAACAGTCGTCGCTTAAGAAGAATCGGTCCACCATAAAGAAGTTGGCAGCAATTTCAACACACCTTATACACGGCATGCGGCACGGAACGGTATCGTGTTCCCTTCGTGTATGTTCCTCGTTTGAATGGGCGCAGCCTGAAAAGCTGCTGTTTCTAATTCATGGCGGGTAAATGGCAACCAGCCGGGGCTATTTACTGTTTGTACCACTGCCGGAGGAAATTCGAGTTAACGATTGTAACGCCAGGCCTAGGCCGCTCGTCGAAAGTTCCTCCGAGCGTTTCTACACAGTGACTCGCAAAACTATTTCCACGCTTATCACAAACATCTATACCGTCGCATAAATACCGGAACTTCTGATCCAACGCGAAATCCAATTGATTAAACCGTTGCGAGACTTGCATTGGCCGATCTCGCGGCGTTCGACTTACTTTTTTTTCTCATGGATCAAGAAATTTTCGATAAGATCGGTTTCCCTCGAGCTGGAAGTGTTATTGCATTATACTGACATGTGCAAACGTTCCGTGGAATAAATGTAGAATTTAATATCGATTATAAAATACGAGTAAATAGTTTAGTTATTATAGTTCGTGTAAAGACAAGATGTAAATGTTCTTTTAATTTGCTACCAGTTAACGAAACGATTGGTCCATTTCCTGAGTAATTGTAAGTATATTATATACTACTTTCAGGGATATTTTTAATTCATTTCGTGTGCAGCTTCATTAATCACTTGTTTTCAATTAATGGGCCGGAGTGAAGACAGTGCGTCGAGTCCACAGTGTATACAGCCGCGATTTCACGACCGCGTTTCGTTCGGTATTATTCGGTTCCGTGTCCGCGTGTAATTTATCGATTCCACGCGGTGATACGCCGTTTTGTGCTTGTGTCACTGTCGAACCGGCCGCGCTGGTAATTGCCACGTTTAAGTTAAAACGCGTGGAGAAATTTCTTTTTACCTTATTTTCCAGTCGGATCATTTTTCCGTAGGAACGTTTTAAAGTAATTGCGCTCGGAGAGAAACCGCGCGCGACGGATTTATGACCGTCGTTTTCGCGTGCAGGTACTTGCAAAGTAAAACCCGCTGGCCGAGGTTTAGGAGGAGCTCGCCGAATCGTGTAATGAAATCGCGAGCAAATTCAATGCCCGTGCGTTATTGTTCCCCGAACCAGGCTTTACCGAGCGATCACAGATTTATGCGTCCGCAAAATACTTAACAGACGCAGTTTTAGCTTCGACACGACTACTTAATAGAAATAGGACTATTCCGTTTCAAATAAAATTGCATTCGTCTTTGTCTGTGCAATTCTAATATTTTTATAATAACAAAAAACCTCTGCTTTTTTAAAATCCGGAATCAGTTAATTAATCATCGATTCTGGTCTCTCTGCTCATCTGAACAGCTCTCTTTTTTTGCTGAATCCGGTGAATCGCTCTCGTTACTGCATTGAAATTCGCCACTCGACGGCGCAAATAGACAAAAGCGGGGCATCGGTTGTTCGTATTCCCATATAGATGCCCACACACACACACGGCTGTGATTTAACCAGTGATTTATCGACCGGTCGCTGCCTACAATCCTTCAAAAGCGTATTTACATAATCCATTCGCCGCGCGGCGAGATGACACACAATGGCGAACGCGCGGAAAGATTCGCAATAGAAGGTCTGCCCTAACCGCTGTAAATTATTCCCCGCTCGCCGATCGAACGTTTACGCGTGTTTCCCTCTTTACTCGTTCGCAAATATCGGACACGCGTTTACAGCTTTCTACCGTTACCTGCGATGCACCGCGTCTGCCAGGCAAGAGTCGANGGCTGTGATTTAACCAGTGATTTATCGACCGGTCGCTGCCTACAATCCTTCAAAAGCGTATTTACATAATCCATTCGCCGCGCGGCGAGATGACACACAATGGCGAACGCGCGGAAAGATTCGCAATAGAAGGTCTGCCCTAACCGCTGTAAATTATTCCCCGCTCGCCGATCGAACGTTTACGCGTGTTTCCCTCTTTACTCGTTCGCAAATATCGGACACGCGTTTACAGCTTTCTACCGTTACCTGCGATGCACCGCGTCTGCCAGGCAAGAGTCGACGAATAAACGCGATTCAAAAGCTTTCTTGCATTAAATAACTATTTCTCGTGACGTAAGCAAGAATTTTAACTATTCTACAGAATCGATCAATTTTGAATAAAAACTTGTCGACTAAAATTATTTTACAATACGCTTGTTTATATAATTCGTTGCCATTTTTCAGCACAATCGTGGCAAGGATTTATTTGCATAAAAGTCGTGTGCGATTACAAAACGTAGAATTTATATTGCAAATTCAATTTCACAATTCTACGATAGAAACTATCATTGAAACGCGGATAGGTAATTTCCTCGGCCAAGTTAATTTCCGACCACCGCGGATGATTAATTACGTAGGTGCATAGGTGACACGCCGTGGCTATCCGCTGGCTCCGATCGACATTTTTACAGGAACGTTTCCCTGTCGCAATTTACCAGGTTTGCGTCCGTTCGCAAACAGCGGAAACATGAATTACGCGAAATCCATTTTATTCGCCGGGAGTTTCCTCTGTGAAAGGGCCCGTGGTTTCCCGTTTTACAGACGGATTATCGAACGCCCCTCCGGTGAACGGGACGAAAAGGAGCTTGCGAAAGAGAGAGAGACACGCGAAGGGGTTCGAAAAACCGGAGCGGCGTCGTTAAGAACTCTCGTGAATACCGGCGCGATCGGTGCGAATGGTAGCCGTGCGCAGGGTGTGGCAATCATGCGATCAAACGATGGAATCGTTGCTTGTGCGTTAAGAAAATCATTTGATAGGATTCACTATAGATATGAATTAATGATCGCCTTAATTTTTCCTATTGAATTTCATCCCTTCCGGTTTAATTTCCCGACCATACGATACGACATTTTCCTTGATTTCGAGACACCCGATCTCTTCTCATCTTCGCTCAGAGCTTAGAACACTTTTCCGCGGCGTGATGGATCTCATTCGAATCGCCGAGATCGTATAAAACAGCTGATATTGGATCTGCTAAGCAAGGTAATAACTCTTTTATCCGCGGATCATAGACACGCATTACTCATGGGAGTACAGCGCGGCTTTCAACTACGGGAAAAATAATATCTTTATCCGTCTGTTTCGCGTAGGGTAAGAAACAGTAGATATTTCTAGAATATACGAAGCGAAGCGTTCGAAGATTTATAACGCCTCTCGGTACCGGTTTACTCTCCATTGACAGTACCGACGTTTACAAACTCGAGACCGGGCACCGCGTATTAATCAACGGTGAAATCGATTCTTAATCAAACGCGCGCGTATCAAACGGAATCGGAGGTGTTCGACAAATTTATAACAGCGAGGAACAACGAGCAAGAAAATTTCTCATCGTTAACGGTACACCCAGCCCCGTTTCGCAACGCGCCAGAATAATAACAACGGTAAATCACCATCGGCTCGAGCCCGGCCAACAACTAATTACAATGCCCACTGACAACTTTCCAATAAACCTTCTATCGTATTGATATTGATTAGATAGTATTAAACATTCCCCATTTACTCTAATGGTTTTATCACGCTCATTAGAAACAAGTAAAGAGTACCTTCACCGTGCAATAGACTGGTTCTCCTATGAATTCCTATTTAATTCGAAAAAAATTACCTTTTCTCACATTTCTGGTTTCGAGAAAATTTTGGACTGCTGTATAAAACGTTTCCTGCAGACTGAAGCGGTTCAAGGAAAGATTGTAGTCAACAGTACAATTTTCTGTCGTCGAACAATCTTGCAGTATCTCGTAAAAAACTGAAGCCTTGAACGCGATGTATAATCTACATTTTAAGCCGTGCCGCACGCGTTGTAATTATTGAAATTTATTGGACACAGAACAGGCGAAATTACATCCTTTCACGTCCGATATCGCTAATGCAAATGATTTAGATAATAAGTAAACGTTTTAAGTCATTTCCACCGTAACTCTTATCATTTTATTGCGCCGCGAAAAGGTTAATTATACGACAAGCAATAAACAAGTATCTATGGTATCGAGATTTTTTTTTATCAATACCTCAAACTGCCAACGAACGATTATAGTAATTTATTAATGATACTCGGGGAACCAGAAACCCACAGATTTTATCCGACCCCGGGGAGACCGTTTCATTAGTACCATTAGAAATTCGATCTCTATCTCTTTTATCTTAAACGTTTCCCTTCAGATTTTGTAACTCAGAAAATGACAGTTCTGCGTACGCGATCAGCCGAATGCTTTCTCACAGACACGACGGTTACACGAAAAGTATCAAAGCAGACAATTGTATTAACGTCGCTTTTTCACTCGTTACTTAATAGTATTTTGATAGCCGAGGATCGGGGATGATAAATTGTTGGCTTTGCCGAAGTTCGCGAGCTTGTACCTCTCGTGTACGATTTGCCAGTAATTGGTAAATCGATGAAGTGCATCAATCTTCTCCTCGCGTGCATCACAATGCGTGCGCGGGGCTATGAGAAAGGAAAACAACGGTGAAAACGCGCATTAAATTCGCCACGGCGTTGCACCCGACAATTCTACGGTCATTAACGAGGCCGAGAAACACTCTAATAGCTAACTAATTCCGCGATTAATCCACGGGAGAGGAAAGGGGGAGGAGGAGGAGGAGGAGGTAAGTAATGAAACGTTATTAAACTCGTGGCACACGTAAACGCGCCGGCATTAAGTATGAGGTTGGCAGCGGGGAAAACGCGTAACGTCTGCATTATACCTGCCAGAAATGATGATCGCGACGACGATGATGATTATGATGACTCGGGGAAGCCGGAGTCATCGGGCATTAACGTCAAACCGAACGTTACGACAGTTTGTCAATGCCGGGGATCATTTTTAATTCGCATCGGAGGCATCAGTCGTTCGACTACTGTGACACTGATTCCTCATTATAAAACGAGACATGATTTCAGTCGACGCGTCGCAAATAACAATCGTGAAATTCATGAGATTCTAATGCTCTTTGTTGCGACCACGGTTTTTCATTATTTTCTATGCACACGTTATCAGATATCGTTACGCCAAGGGAGAATTATTTCATCCTTTCAGTGGGGCAATTTAACAAGCAATAAAGTGTACGATAAGTTTCTGTTCGAGGTAAACGCAATCTGCGACGAATCTCGCGTTCCCGTTTCCTCTGGATGAAATCGTGTCGAATTGACACACGAGAAGCGTTACGCGCTGAAACGGATAATTAACGGCACGCAGGTTAGAAACCCTAATTGCTCGTCCCGGCCGGCGAATTGTCCGCAACGCTGAAAGCTATCCATTGTTAGACGGAGGAAGCCTAAGTGTTTCTTGCTGGTATGCATCCGTACGGTTAACCGACTGAAAAACCAACTGCTCGCCATGGGAAACTCTTTCTCCGATGGTCACTTAACGCCGCCGCGGCTTAGAACGTTCCTCCTGGCCGCGTTAATTGCGCCGGCATAATCGCCGGTTTGCACCGTTAGAAGCTACTCGTCTCGCGTCGATGGGAAAAACGCGCCTCGCGACGATTTTCGCGAACGAAAAAACAAAATTCTTATTTCGTTTCGCGTCGAGATTTTAGGTTTCCACGAAACGCGAATCGAAATGATCAACCTGACTATGTAACACGTTTCGTACGAGCCAGGAGAGATTTCACGTCCTCTCGCTCCACCGGCCGTGTCATAATAAAAGTGAGACTCGGTGGGCGTCTGATAAAGCCTATTCTACTGCCATTTGATCGCGACTCGCTTGTTCTACACAATGCAACCAGGAGACCCACTCAGTTGCCGCAAGCGTCGAACCATGACCGACAACGAGGATTAAGTTACTGAATTTCCTGCAACCGACTCGAAACACGCCTTTGCAGCACGATTTTTGCAAAAGTTTCTCTGTGTAATTCCCAGAACGGCCGCTCATTGTCCCACACTGCCGCGGGTATTAAGTGCGATAAAGGATCTTGATAGCTACTTGCGTCAACGCCGTTTCACAGTTAATAGAATCTGAATATAACGAAAGACCAAACGCTCGTTTTCAAAAGCTCGCAGTATTGTGTCCGATTGTGATTAAACAATTGTTTCTTCTCCCGTTAATAACGGCGTCGGCAACGTTGCCGTTTTAGGATCGAGAGGCGCGCCTGTGTGCCCCTTGACGTTTCAGTTATTAATTTTTATGGCGCCCGTGAACACCGTGGGGCGACTTTAATTACACCGCAATGAAATCCCGAACGTGTCACGTAACAATGTTTGATCTTATTCGCCGATTGCGGGTTTCTTGCCCGGAGCACCGCGATGGGGAATTTGCTGAACGCGTATCGCTCGAACCCGCGCGGCTCGGAGCACATCGACGCGCCACGGGATGCACGAGCCGCTGTTAACTTTTACGAGCCGTCGTTAACTTTTTGAATGATATCTTCATGGGATAAGAAATAGCGGCCGACGATTTTCGCCCCGGCTTGATAAATAGTCGAGATTTCAGATCATTTTTCGAAACGATATCGTTTTACACGTGATCTAATTAATTGTTCTAGCCGGAAGACTTTGTGGAACTTGATCGTTCTGCCCGATAGGCTCCGTATCAATTAACTGCAACCTTTTAACTGAATTTCATTAAGCAGAATCATTCAGGCTTGATTTATTACGATAGGAATAAGCGGATATCAATTAAAAATTATAAAACTGTAATCAACGAAGAAGCGTGCATCTGCATTTTGTAATTAACACCGTGCACCATACGTCTACGTCCTAATTGTTTCGAATTACGATCCTGTATTTTATAGTTAATTATCCTCTCACGATCTTCCGTAATCGCAACCGTCCCGATGTTATCTCCGCCGATTAAATTAAGGCGACTCGAAAACGACAAGAACGTGTTCATTTTCTACCCCTATGCGCAACTTTCTTCAGTGCTTAAGTGCTCCGATTCATATGTTAACGAACTGCTTTATATCCGCGATTTAGGAAAAAACGTGTTAATGAAAATGCAACCTTTTATCTCGAGTAAAAACCAACAGGGCGACGCGATCGTGAATATACGATAACAACCTGTTCGCAGTGTCTATACGGCGTCGATGTTTCGGTTATTAATTTTTACGACCACCGGCAGCCTTGCCTCTTCCCCTGTAAACCGTGCGCATTCAATTTTGTCCGCGAGATAAGAGGACAAGCTTCCTTTCCGAGAAATGTTGCAAACGAACAGTTGCGTTGCTTCAATTTGTTCCTGCGCGCAACTATTTCAAATCTAATTACCCACCAATGCTCACGTCTGCTCTGCGAAATTCTTTTTGCACGCCAACGCGTAATTCCTGAGTGCCGTGATAGGCGAGCGTATCGCTTTATACGGGATGAGCTGATAAGAAATTACTTTTTATCGAATTCATTATCGTACTAAGTCGACGTTCTTATTTACGTTCCCGCAATGTTTATTACTTTCCAACTTTGTACCTTCCGTTTATTGTAATTCGCAACCTCGTTCCATCCGCTGTATCTGTTATCATTTTATGGTCTGGCCGGCACTGGTCTATCAACGTATCGCGTGCTTGTTAAATCCGCGGTTTTATCAGAAAAATGCATCGCGGACCGGGAAACTTTACGACGACCCGGTCGGTGCTTAGTCGGGTGGGTACACGGGCCTATAAACCGGCCGATCTAATTACCTACACGTTCGCGTATATACGCGTTATCTCATATTCAGCAGCAATGCTACAAACGCGATTCGAAATGATCGCCGTTGTGCAACCTTGTTCGACGCCGCCCCGTGCAACATAAAACCAAGAAGAATAGCTAATTAAAAGCTGGTAACAATTTATCTTGATTTCGCCACCCGTGCGATATACCCCGCGAGTTTCTAAATTAATATCAGCTCGCGGTCACGTGGAAATATATTTCCCTGCTAGACTTCACTTATTATATATATTATTATATAATTATCTTTCTTACGGCACACAATTTCCGTTTGCAGTAACGCAAAACGTTGCGCATCCGAAATAAGCGTATCAGTTCTGCGATCAGAAAAAGCTGATTTGAAGATTGCACGGTTTAGGTTTCTCGGAAATGGCATGTTTCAAAAATCTCACGGATTTCTTTCGCTTCTCAAGGAGAGTATCTTTTTATCCGCGCGCGGAACAAACACGTATTTAATTGCGCTTAAATTACACGGTATAGTGTACCGTGCGCGTCATAGTCTTTGAATGGTAGCGTGATCAGCGATACATTTTCTTCATTTTTTTTTTTTCCTCTCTCCCGTCGTTCTAACGAGATCCCGCGGCTATTTTCAAATACCGCCGGTGTACGTACGTAGCTAGACATCGCACGGTGCTCTGCGTCTGCCGCGCAATTAGAGAGATAACCGATGCAAATGTAAAATGAATTTATGTAAGAACGAACACCGTGTACCAAGCGCCCGGCTTTGAAACGTTAATTGCCGAACGAAACGCGATCCACCGATAGAACATTGTGGATTCTTTCGTTTTCCGCTCTTTCTGATACTACTCTCAAGGTACAAATTGATTGGAATTTAGAAAATGTGTCTATCATATATTCTTGAAAGCAAGTATTAAAATGCACGATTTTATTAACGAGTCAAGTAGAATTTAAGACTTTGAACAGAAATGAGACATTTATTACAGTGACTCGTATTTTGATACTAAGCTTTCCATAAAGGAAATTGGAGCATTGTGAATTATAGCAGACCGGTTGCGGTTTTCCCCATGGGATGGCATAATTTTTAGCCGGTGACAGGCTTTCGGATTCGTCAGTTTACCTTGTCATTGAGATATTTATATAATACATAGTCGGTGGACGACGTAGGCAATTTATTACGCGGCACGCACCTGCCTGATTTAAGCGAGCCCTAGACGTACGCGGCCGCTTATGGCGATAAGTCCCTCGCTCGAAAACCGAGACGAAGATGTACCGCGTACCTCTGGGAAAAAGTGTACACTCCATTTCACAAGTATCAACCCTCGCAACAATGTTCCCATTCAAATTGACCAGCGACGAGCGACAGCTGTTAATAATTCCTATATTCTTTTACTCTGCATTTTGCGAAATTAAAAGTATGCACCTAATAACCGGCTAGAGGCTAGAATGAACGATAGAATAGCGAACGATGCTTGTGGTTAACAGCGTGTCTTGAAAGCCAACGGAGTTACTTAACGTCTACAGGTGCGTCGCGAGGAACGGGTAGAAATTACGTGAATCGAATACGTTCCCGAGCGAACGCGACCCGATGTGAACGCGACCGATGGTATTTTCGTGTTCCCAGTCGGTGAGTGTTAATTAGACGACGTTTGCCAAAATGAAAATTATTTACCGGGTGCGAGTTTAATCGAGGGAGAGGATCGAGGCGCGTGCACCACGGGAAACAGGAGCCCTTAACGATCCGGGTCATCTATAAGAGATCGGACCGATACGGCCCCGTTTACGATTTCATCGATCGCGTCCTCGTATTGTCCGACCGATCGATCGATCGCCTTATCGGCTATCTACAACCGGTGCTCACTCCCACACCTGGCCTCCCTCGTGAAAACGAAACGAGAACACGACGCCAACAGAAGGCATTCCCAGACAACGCTTACGCTCATTTTATATTCTCTCCTTTCCTATTTTCTTTTTATGTGATCGATGGCTTATACTGACTACTAAATTAATTCGGTCAGGTTCGAATTTGGAGACTTGTTAGAAGCTAAATGTGGATGCAATGTATCAGCTTTCCTTTCTCTCTATTCTTGTACTCGTTTCGAGATAAAATAAATACGAATTATTATGGACTAATAGATATTTGGAACATAATGAGTGAAACTGAATTCACTGAGGGAGATGAAGTTTGGTACTTGGTTAGTCGCAAAATTTTCTCGTTTCCTATTTTCTTTTGATTTGACGTGATCGATAGCTCATACTGACTTTAAATTAATTGTATTAGCCAGGTTTGAATTTATCAGGCAATTTGTTACAATTATAAAGTTCTAAATTAAATGTGTAATTATGCATCAGCTTTCCTTTCTCTTTACTCTTTTACTCACTTCGAGATAAAATAAATAAANGTATCAGCTTTCCTTTCTCTCTATTCTTGTACTCGTTTCGAGATAAAATAAATACGAATTATTATGGACTAATAGATATTTGGAACATAATGAGTGAAACTGAATTCACTGAGGGAGATGAAGTTTGGTACTTGGTTAGTCGCAAAATTTTCTCGTTTCCTATTTTCTTTTGATTTGATGTGATGAAATTAATTGTATTAGCCAGGTTTGAATATATCAGGCAATTTGTTACAATTATAAAGTTCTAAATTAAATGTGTAATTATGCATCAGCTTTCCTTTCTCTTTACTCTTTTACTCATTTCGAGATAAAATAAATAAAAATTATTATAGGACTATAGATTTTTAGAACGTAACGAATGAAGCTGAATTTATTGAAGGAGATTGAGTTTGGTACATGGCTAGTCGTCAGATTTTCTGCTCCTCGACTGAGTGCCTCGATTGATGACGAAGGGAACGAAGATCCCTGAGATCCAGTGGCGATTTTCGCGTGGCTCGCGAACGAACGGTATTATATCGCGGCGGGGATCGAGATCGACGATGCCACTTACACGCTCGCACCTTACGAAACAATAAATAATGGACGTTCCGCGCGATGTTTCGCCGTGTAGATCATCGAGCGGCCGCATCTCGGGAATTATGCAAAGATTGAGCAACGGACTAGGATAGGGACAGGGGATATGCATGCACTTATGCATGTGGCCACGAGGTAGACGAGGAACGGATCCCGGCGATATGACTGCGGTGAAATGCGAGAGGAACGTGAAAAACGAGGGAAACGAATGGAATCCCTATGCAAATGTTTTCCGTCGATTTCCATTAGAGATATCGGGGAGGGTTCCGTTGAGTTTTAATTGTAATGGAATTCATTTATCGCAAACGAGTATCCGTACTTTACAACTTTCTGTATATTTCTATTAACGCTCTAACGGCCGATTTCTTCACCCATAGATATCCTCCAGTTAACGCTACGCGCGAGATATCTAAACCCTGCGCATTTCTTCACCTATTCAATTTACAGACATCTGATATTGTGTACAGTTATTTCGAGGATTATAGTTATCAACAGAATACGTGGCTAGAATTTTAACGATATTCGGATTTTTCCGATGTTTCCAATATTCTCCTTACAAAGAATCTGCGGAAGAATTCCACACAATCCGAGCTACACCTCTGCTCATAAGTCTCAAAACACTTGCAAATGATCATTGTCTATTAAAAAATCCGAGAGATTCCAAATGAATCAACATTTTAATTGAGATATTAAATATTAGTCATAAAATATATCACATTCGTTATGTCCCTTACCACGTCTCATTATGTTCTGTTTTGCTGTGCACCAAGGCTTAAAGCCAAAGGTATACGAAACGACAGAGTCAAAAACGAGGAAAGTTCGAGACGCGTGAAAGGCGTTTAATTAACCGGACAGCTCCGACGAGGCAATGTTGTTTTTTCTACTAATTAGAAAAAAGTGAGTTCTGTAACAAAGCGCGTTATCCATCACTGTCCGGTTGGGGAATTTTGTTATTCAAGGTTCTGGCCGGCTGTCATCTCTAACTCGAACGCGCCCCGATTAGCACTAGCATGTTTATTCAGTCGCAGCGTCACAATGGCTCGGATCAAGTCTGACAGAGTTCTTTAACAAGCTGGCGATTGAATTCCAGCTGCGGGACTTGTCTTCCGGCCGATCGCGGACGCGTTTTTATTCAAACGCGTCGATGGATTCTACACGGTAAACAGAACAACGGCGCTCGTACCAATTAAAATGCGTGCGAACTTATTTTCATTGAATCGCGCAACAGGGAAGTCGGATGTTGACCGAGAAAATATAATGCAACGCGCCGGCTGAATTCTGCTACGTTCTTGCGGCGCGGTTTCTTAAAATGCTACACGCTGGAACCCGTGTTCGATATCCGGTTCCACCGTAGGCATGCACATATCTTAGGCAGAAAAACAGTTGATTGCTTTCAGATTGCAATGCAATTGCAGATACCGTAAACTAGAAAATCAAATTAGTTGACGCAGAGAAAATGACAGTGTGATTGAATACGAAAAATCCGATATCCTGTTCGATTGCAATTCAATCGCGATTAATCTAAGTACGATTTCGTTAGCCTAATAAAAAGGGTCGATCATTCTAATTGCACAATATGTTTTCGTCTAAAGTCTTTTCTGTGAACGTGTAACTGAATATTTTGAATGGAATCGCGGTTCCGTAAAAATGTTCACATCTCTTCGTTTTTATAGAAGATTTTCTATTACTGTGGATTTCTAAATTCTACAGATACACATGCTGCATTTCTATGAAAGCCTGTGATTCTACGTAACTACAATGGTTGGAGGAAAAATTGAAATATGAAGATTTGTAAAGATTTCAGAAAATAAATGAATGCAAATATTAAAATAATAATAATTATCATTATGAACTTTACGTAAAATGAATTTATGAATGTAGATAGAAATTCCTTTCATCCTTTCATATTTTATATATTTTGAACATTAGATGCAGCTTTCATATTTTTGCACATTCAGCATTTCTGTGAATGCTGTAGTGATACCTTTCTCCTGACAAAAATGATGGAAACCGTTAGTTCCTTATCCAGCCAAGTTTCACCGGTTCCTGAAGTCGTGCGCCTAGTTTAAATCATAATCACGAAGCATCGCGAGCCCGGCGAACGTAAAATCCGCGAACAAGAAAGGCAGACAAGAAGCGAGAGGTTTGGAACAATGTAACCTCGGTTCAGAGCGTACAGAAGCAAGAGAAGCCACGGTGGTCCCCGTTGAATCGATAGAAACGCCGAAAGATTCTAATCGTCAGCCTTCTCTGGCAAACAGAAGTCGTGACTCCAACGTCCGTCGCTACCTCTTTCAGAAACGATCTCTTTCGCATCGCGAAATCTTCTTTTATGCATCGCGAATACAGTTAGCAACAAAACCATGAAGTACTGGCACAGATTTCAATTCCAGTTATTAACGTTCCATCAATTTTTATCAAAAATGCTGATTATTATGATCTGGACATGTTAACAAAATTGTATTTTACAGTAGCTTCACTAAATAATTTCTTTAACTTTTTTTTACACTTCTTTAATAATGAAACTAACAGTCATCTTCAGGTTGCTTCAATAAACTTCAGACTGATTGGATATTTTTTTAGATTAACTGTGCTTCGACGAGAAACAATGACGGATAGGAAAAGAATAAAAGAAAGATAGCTAGGAAAAAGAACAGACGCTCGGACTTGGCGTTTGACGCGGATCAAGCGATTTCGCAACGTCACGATTTTCTGCCGTTTATCGATCTCGGCGATCTATCGGAAAGCATGCGAACGCCGTAGACCACGACTTTCCATGCTTGCTTAGATTCTTGTAGAATATTGTAGATCCTCCGCGAACTTGAAATGGATACATACATATGTGAACCGAAGATTGCTAATCGTTAAAATTTTATACAAAAATCTGCGACATGAAGATATACACGATTCAATCTCTTGAATAAACAACCTATCGAAAAATTGATATTCTATTGTAGTTACGAACTAGTTTAAGATTCTGTATAAGGCAGATCAGTAGGACAATTTACAAGCTAGCAACTAGCAGACGGACAGAGGCACTTGGAATTCCCTCTAGTCATTCCAGAGGAGATGATTTACGCCGCAATTAGAAACGGAGGAACGGACATATCTCATCTACTTATTGAGCCCGTCAACGTGGAACCCGATTGATGGGGCATCGGGCAAGGTGGCCGTAGGAAAAATCGCCGGTCGCGTTTAAAAATCGGTAATCCAATTTGAGTGACGGCCATAATCAAGGGGAGATCGCCGGGAGCCGGGACGGCAAAGGAGGAATCGAATCTTCCTGCGAATCGAACCAAACCTCGCGATTACCATTCCTAATTGCGTCCATTAAGTGATTACATGCGTGCGTCGTCACGGTAACGTAAATGGAACGGGGAACCAGCGGAGATCGATTCGATTCGATCTCGGAACCGATCATCCCGTCGCGGAGATGCGGCTTTGATTGGCTCGGGCCGACCGGCGGACACGTACCGCTCCGTACGGAAAAACCTGCACCGGTGTTCAAGGATTTCTCGAAAACGTCTACGATAATTAATATGCATCAGATAGAATGTAATTATCTGGTCGTTAGGAAAGGTACGATTTCGTATCTTAAGCCCCGTGATCAATCAAATTGATATCTCGCTGCGAGTGACCAAGGAATCGCGAAAAAGAAAACGTTAAGACCGTTTCGCTGATTGTAATAATATGATCTAATTCAGAGTTAAGTACCGTGCGCCGCGTAATGAACCAGGAATTATTAATGAAGTGGCCAGATACGGCGTCGCGTCGGGACCGAGTGTGGAAGAATTTCGCGATACCAGATGAGTTAGAAAAAATGATTTAAGCGGCCGTAGCCGCATTACCGATAACCCGGTGAAAGAATTTTCGTTTCCTTCCACGCGGCGGCTCCGTTTCCCGTGCGCGCACGTTCATTTCTTTCTTTTCGCAAGAAACTCGCCCACCGTGACAGGAACTCGAGTTAGAAAGGGAGAATGGCGTACAGTCGTAAAGAGAGCACAAATGCGAGAACGAACTTGAGAGCGAGCGAACGAGCCAGCCAGCGAGCGTTTGAAGTCCAGGAAACCGTTTGCGAAGCGGCACACGAGTCGAGTGGCAGCCGAGCAATACGTGCCCGTTCATTGTCCGTCCTTCCGTCCGTCCTCGCAGTCTTTCACGTGATTATTTTTGCCGGTTCCGCGGGCACAATGAACGATTTTCTAGCCGGGCCCATTGTTCCCCCATCGCATCGAGACGCGCCGCGTTTTGTGCCGATTCCTCCTTCCTGCTGCCACCGCCTGGACCTAGCGCCCACTTACACCGACAAGTTACCAGCAATTTATTCCCTCGCGTCACCCGTTCCCAGCCCGCGTACATTCGTTCCGATATCAATTTCTTTCTCGAATGCATAAACAGAATTTGTTACCCTCAACGACTATTTGCATAACCGCGGAGCTCCGTATCTCGCACGAGCAATTGTTATCACTCGGGCGCCTTAAAAAACGTAACTGGTAGACCGCGAGTCCTGTAAGCGGGATAGATATACCCGTTTTTATGAAATCGATGATCGATAGGTGACGTTTCAAGGCTGAATAGGAACTGAATTGGACGGACCGGAACGGACATCGATCCGAGGCATTATCATAATTAATTTGAAAGTCAGTCTCGAATTGAAAAGGACGTCGCGGTCGGTCGTCCATTCATTAATACCTATTATGCATACCGGGTTCGCACCGATTCATCGCCGTAACGAGCCTTCATTGTTTGTCGGTCATTGTATCCTCGGACCGCGTCGCACAATCGCCACTACCTAAAATTCGGGTGTACCCACGACGTCCCGTTTTCAAACTTTTGTCGCGCACCGTCCGCCGCGACCTTCGAACTCGATTCTCCTTTTGTGAAAACCGGCATTGAAAAGCCGGCGGATAAAATGATAATTCCTTTATTCGGTGAATCAAATATTCAATACTGTTTTTCTAAATCAAGTGCTTTCACTCGGAGCGCTTTAATCACGCGATTCTACGTTCTCACCCTGGCAGAAGTCGGGGGACGAGCGAAACCGATATCCCGGTTGTCCGAACGGGATTTCGCGCCGATCCCGCGGGGAACTTCGATTATTAACAATCGATAATTCTCTCCACTTCTTCGCGATATTAAATTCATAGCGGCGAGTCGGGGAGGAATTATTCTTGGAGCGTGGTTCGAGTGGCGGTAGCGTCGTTAAACTCTCGCAAGAAAATGCTAAATAGGTCTTTGAACCGGTATAAACGAGCTCCAAGAGATCCGATAACAGTCCTCGACGCCGAGCCGTGAAGTGGACGCGCGGATGCGAGAAATCGCGTCTTCTGTTATCGTGCGCTTTTTTACTTTCATCTTCGAGTGGACGATACCCCAAGGAAAAAGTCACACCGTGTCGAGGGCAACGACGCGACGCGCCAAGCCGCGGCGTGCATTATAAAACGCTGCCATTTGCATTCGCTTGGCACCGCGCGCTCGCCTCGATTAGACCAAAGTTAGATATTCAGCCTCACCAATCCTCAAGGGAAGCCAGTGTGCGCAGTACAATTTATACACAACTATAATGCCAAATATCAAAGGCTGGACTAACAATGAAGCACGATACGACTTACGAGAAAAAACTTGTTTAAAAATTCTGATTTCATGGCAGTAAAAATTTAGTGAATTTTGAAAAGACAAACGTTTAAATATTTTTGTGGCGGAGGCTGTTATCTTTATTATCTCCGAAGAGAAGCAGAATGCGGTTTGGTGGTACTTAACTGGGGAATATAAGTTTACAACCGGGTAGGTTCTGTCTTTGGACAACGCGGATATACAGTGCGGAATTGCATTCTAGCCGCGGTCGTTGATATATCGGTCCGGCGGTAATAGTGATAAGTTAGCTACGGCCACGGTCCATAAATTGAAAATGCTAGTGTACTAATTTCGCGGCCGACTGTACCGCGTGCTTTATTGACACGCTCAACGGCCGCCTTGGTGGCTATCTCGAATACATCATTAATACTGACAACGTGTCGATGCCTTCTATAGACACGGTCCGATATGAAACTAATGAGCTTCATTCTCTTTTCAGAGAAAATAACAATCTTTTGTCGAAACNCACACGAGGAAATTGAACTCTTCATAAAAAATGACAAGATGATTTTTGAAGACATAAACGTTCAAATATTTTTGTGGCGGAGGCTGTTATCTTTATTATCTCCGAAGAGAAACAGAATGCGGTTTGGTGGTACTTAACCGGGGAATATAAGTTTACAACCGGGTAGGTTCTGTCGTTGGACAACGCGGATATACAGTGCGGAATTGCATTCTAGCCCCGGTCGTTGATATATCGGTCCGGCGGTAATAGTGATAAGTTAGCTACGGCCACGGTCCATAAATTGAAAATGCTAGTGTACTAATTTCGCGGCCGACTGTACCGCGTGCTTTATTGACACGCTCAACGGCCGCCTTGGTGGCTATCTCGAATACATCATTAATACTGACAACGTGTCGATGCCTTCTATAGACACGGTCCGATATGAAACTAATGAGCTTCATTCTCTTTTCAGAGAAAATAACAATCTTTTGTCGAAACAACGACTTCATTCTACCGGCAAGAACGCGGCTCGGTAACAAGTAACAACGTTCCTGCGCCACGATTTTTTCCGAGATAAAAAGTTGAACGCCGAAGTGAAGAGATCGTGTTAAGACAGGTGCTGCTGTCAACGTAGCAAGATCGCATGCGGCTAGACCAGTGCAATGACAAGGAATAAATCGTAGGTGGAAGAAATTGCGTTTGATTGCAATCGAGTTTTGTATACACCGGTTGATTTGTGGAGAGCAATTACAGTAGAGAAATGATTGATATACACCCGAGCTGTCTAAGTCGTTCTTCATGCCTGTACCAGGTTCACAAAAACAATGATAGAACATGCATGATATTTCAAATCGTTCTGCAATATGATAATTAAACCGCTGATTTTCAAGCAAAATTTGCGATATCAATCAAGGAGTAAAATCAGGATCGAGATTCGCGAAAAACAAATCTAATTTTCGAGAACAGAATCAAGCGAGGAAAGTTGAATCTCTCAATATCGAATGCTATCTTGATGTATCAATAATTTAATGTACGTGCTAATAAACGTTGCAACGAATCGAGAAAAACATGTGACACAATTTCGCTGGGATAAGAATCGATCAAAAGGAAGGCGAAATTTAGTTCGTCTACAAAAAGACACGTCTCTCTTGTTCTCTAATATTCAGTAAAATTAAAGTTTAATCGATTCACTATTTATGGAGAGAAAACACTCCAATCACCATTAATTTTTAATATCAATATGATAGGCAAACGTAAGACACAAGAGTCCATGAGAAGCAAGATATATTCCTGTGCGTTCAGAATTGCGTTTGATACAAAAGATTTTCTACAGTGTAAACCGAGGACCGTAAGAAAACGGTGGTTTACAGCCAATGTTAATAATCCCCTCTGTGTGGACTAATATCGTAAACAACTGCGGCGTTTTATAGTAATTTGCGACTCGGAGACAAGCACCATTACGTGATACCCGCGTCGAATGAACCGCGCGCGTTTTCTTTTGTTTTTGCAGAATTTCCGTGATCCGGCGGGGTTCCTACGAAAATTGCGACCGATCATGCAAATATTTTACGAGACGCAACGCGCCTCGCGACGGCGTGGCCGGCAATAATAAGAATATCGTTTGCCAGTATGTACGGACTATCCAAACATAAGGGAAATCTTAATAGAGTCCCACGGTAACTGTCTCTCCACTCATCTGAGGAAGACTACGTTTGTTGCTATTCGAAAATATTTCCAAGGAGCACAAGCTTGTTACGTGGATATAGGAACTTGCGCGGACAATAAACATAACACACATATGAGAAATTTGTGAAGATGTAAAACCATAAGGCAAAGTTGTTATGCCACGGTGGATTCAATTTTCTGTTCTAAAGTACGTGATTCTATCTCCGATCGAATGGACACATTTAATTAACTCGTAAAGTGGCACACGCGAGAAAATAACCAATGCTCGAACTCTGATCTTTCTTATTATTACATTGTAATAGGAGAAATTGATGCCCAGATTTATACACATATAAAATGAAGAGAGATTTTCTCCTGACGATTCAATTTAAAGTGTAATTAATTACGACAAATATAATCTAGCAATCCTATATAATAAAGCAATCTATTTATTGTATTTTAATTGGATGATTGTAAAGGAATAAAAGCATGAGACGACTGTTCCTCTAGCATGGCTCGATTCGCAATTATCAAGAATCGTATTTATGGGAAGGGATTAATTCACAGGGACGACGATCGGTAGGCGTAATTGAAGGTACGCTATGAATGAAGTCGTCCTGGCAACTAATTAATAATAAACCTGACCAATTGGTGGCACGGCCAGTAACAAATTGACTGCGTGCGACCCCACGACCCCAGGCCTACGAATCCATTAATGAGAATGTACAGTCTCCCCTACGAAACTTATCTATTATCTCCTTCAAAATTATTTATATACAATTCCTAAAATCTATGAAATATTTCAATGCCAATCAAAAATTTGTTCAAATAAAACACACAATCTGCCCTTTAAAATTATTATAGAACTGAGATTTTCCTATGACAAAGTGTTACGACATTTAATTAAGAATTTTGCATTCGAAACTTGCATTCAGCAAATGAAGTCGATACTGGTCATGCCTGATCGGATGGAAAACTGTAGAGGGAATGAGGTCGTTATAGATTGAACGGTACACTGAAATTAGATATTTTTTCGCGGTTTTATGGTAAGTTATGGCACGTAGTAAATATTTTTCGATTACCGCAATCTGTGTCTCATTAGACGTCCACTTATATCGCCATCACGCTCTCGTGGGACAGACTGTACCACAGTACATAAACGCGTTACCCGCGCGTTATTACAGATTAGAAAAATCGACGGTGAACGAGGTAAAACCGCGGCGGCTGGAAATATATTGTGATAACTCTGATTTATGAAACGCCACGCTCGATCGTTCGAACAATCCTAATTCGCAATTAAGCCAAGAGCATTTTTACACCGGCGCCGAAATTTATGGTATCCATTCGTTATTTAAGACGTGCGCGCGTCTCATTTTTCCGTCTCGCAGCCGTCGAGTTATAGAGAAGAGAAATCCTGATTGGGGAACGCTGCGTGTCGTATCTCATACCCGGGTTTAATAGTGTTCAATAAGACTTATACCGTAATTAAGAGGTTTCCTATAAACGCGAACGTTTTACGCCGTTTCGCCAGGCGCTTCGCTATAAAATATAAACGCGCGCGCGCACACCGTGCGGATATAAAGTTGCAACACGCGAGTAGAAATCGATGATGGGAAAAGAATTGTAAATTATGGCTACGTTTTTCTCCTATCGGTTCCTCGGCAGCGTAGAACGTCAGAGGAATATCTGATCGCTATCGGACAGGGCGCAATACTCGTCGGCGAATCCCTCGTTAGGTAACAATTAATCGCGACGAAAGGTTTAAGCCCGAGCAAACAACGATGGGAAAGAAAAAGATTCGCGATCGCTATCTCTTCCTCGTGACCACGAAACGTTTGATTACACCGATTAAAGGGAGTCGATTGTTAACGTCGATTAGGCGTACGAAAGAAACGTATGGTTTGCTCCTTCAGACTTTCTACGTAATCGAGGTCGTGCAATTTTTTGTAGTACCTCGCGATCGAGAGATATTACGTTTATTTGTTCAGTTGAAGTTGGTAGGTGAAAAATAAATTCTAGCCGACTCAAACCGATCTGGCAACGAGTACTTCCATCAAGTTGCATTTAGTTATCTTCATTAACTATTGAAACGCTCGTATACTAAAGCGAACGTACGTCGCGTCGTGGCGTGCCGGGCGACCGTTAAAACCGGGCATCTTCATAATTTTCCTTTAAAAAGTAAACAGACTGCGGAATCGGTCTGAAATATGGCACAATACACCGTACACGCGCTAATTAAATATTAACAACGGCGAGCGTCAATTAAACGTACAATTTTTCTCATAATTTCAGCAAACGAGTCGAGGCGCAGTTGCGGAGCCCAGATTTGCATAATATATTACCGCCGATGTTGCCTCCTCTCCAACAATTTCACGTGAACGCAAACTACCGTGTTCCACGCGAGTCGGGCCCGTCGCCGTCGTCGTCGTCGTTCAACGAGGTGAAAAAAGTTTCGAAGCGCCTCGCGGTGATACGGCGATCGCCTCTAATCAATTTACGTGACGCGAGACGTGCGGCGAATCCATTTTGTACGTTAATTTCGCTCCAATTTTCCGAGAAACCAGCTCGCCGAGGCCCGTCGTCACGCCTCTCGACGAAAACCCTCTGCGACTCGTTTACGGACCCGTTCCGCCACCCTTGCCCCCTCCGAAAAAAAAAGAGAAATCAATCCCTCTCGAGCAGCTCGCTCCGCAGAGAGAGAGAGAGAGAGAGGGAGGGAGAGCTCGGCAACGCGTGATCAATAACCGTATGACTTCGCGTTTCGCAATGAATTCAGGACTGAATTTTCGAGAGATTTACTCGGCGACCGATGCACACGCGGAGGTCCATTACCTCATAAATATTTTAATTGGCGAATCATCGAGGAGTCGCGGCATTTCATTATCTCGTCGCACTTGTTAACGAACGGATGCTGCGGGGTATAGGAACGGTCCTGGAACGCGTGCCCTCAGCGACACGATGAACGCGAGTCCACGCGTTCGCCTTAATTAAAGGTTCTCCGTATAGGAACTTCATTTATTGGTGGAACTCTCTCCGTCTTCGTCGCCGCCACGTACTCGCGGCGCGGCGGCAACCGGCATTATGGTCGAGAGCAAAAGGGTACCGTGGACGGAGGCGAGGGACGCCGGGGACGGAGGCACGGCCTTTGCCGGGGTTGGAGAAGGAACGAGGAATCGTGGTCTCTCAATAGATGCGAAGAGAGAGAAGAGGTTGCACAAGGTGGACGAGAGTTATAATCATTGGGGTCGAGGTCCGCCTGCCAGCCACCTTTGAACGAGTCTACGAAAGGTTGGTCACTTCAGGAAGCGAGGAATCGTAAGGATCGGCCGCCGGACGACCTGGGACCCCTTTCTCGTTTAATCCGAATTACTCCTAAGCCTTTAACTGTCCGGACTAACTGTACAACTGTTCCACTTGTCCGTGCGGGAACACCATAATTCCCTCTTTCAGGTCGGCCGGCCGGCCGGTCTGCCCGCCGATCCTCCGCTTCTCGATATTTCGAGTGACGAAGCGCGACGGCCGGGTCTCGATCGCAAATAAAACTGCGAACGGACGATCGGGGATAGACAGCTCTTTTGTGATCATTAGTTCAGTTCGACTCGTCTTCTCCGAACGGAACGCGTGTTTTAAAAATGATGATGCGAACAAATGACCGGACGCGATGTAAAACATACAAGTGTAACGTGCAACATCAATTCTCTAACAAATCCTGTGCAGCAGATATTCCTGATTCGACGGTCGACGCTTTACGGGCGACTCTATCCCCGATTGATAAACACGTCTCGATTTATTACATTAGACGGATGATCGTGTCAAGTGGAACTGTCCTGCGTTTACGCGCGACGAACTACTTGTGTTACGCGGCTCGGACATCGATTCGAAAAACGTTGTTAGACTCTGAATGAATTTGCTCGACACCTGCCGTTCGCCCGGCCTCCTAATTGTTTCAATCGGCGGCCCCGTGTAACGTATGTACATTCATTCACCGGTGAAAACAGAATTTCAAGCAGGGCTGCGGCCGAGTCTATTAACGATTGCGACACGCCGTCGAACAGGAAACCCGGCGAGCAATGGCAAACGATTAAATTTTAATGAGAAAATCAGCGATGTGTACCGCGAAAGGACCGCCGCGTAGCGCGAGTTGTCGCCCGGCCGTTCGACATAATAACAAGTCGCGGGTAAAAATCGACGACCACGGGATAAATGATAAGATCGAACCGCACGGAAAATCGATTTGTTCGCGTAACGTAACGAGAGATCTCCCCCTCTCTCTCTCTCTCTCTCTCTCTCTCGTTCTCGCCGGTCCGGTTAAGGGGAGTTGAAAACGTTATCATCGATCAAGCCGCGGCGACGTTCAACACGGGCAACGCCACGAGCGAGCAACGAGCGGTACACGCGCCTGGCACCGAACAAATCCCGCGATTTACATTTTAATTGAACAAACGAAGCCAAATGATTTATCCGTGCGAGCATTCTTGTCAGCCGATCCGATCCCGGATGATAGCAAGGGCACGGTAGAAGAAAGGACAGTAGACTCGATCATGGTCCCTATGATCTCTCGTGACCAACAGATTTGCCGCGTTGTTAGAATTCTTTGACGATTTTATACAACCGAGAATTAATGTATAATGTATCAGGTTTTATCGGGTTAAAATGAGAACAGAATTTTTATACGCTACGAGTTCATGATTAACTTCCACCCTCGTTCCTTCGTTATCTTCACCCGTCGTAAATTCATTGCTCGAGACGCACACTTCGCCGGAGAAGTTATCGCGTCACGTGCGCTGATTAATTGGTTATCGTGTACGTAATTAATTTAATTCACACTTACGAGTGTATCGGAAGCAGCGGGAGAAACAGGATTCTTCGAGACGTCGAATCGAATCTAAACGTCTACCGATTCCTTCGCAGAATGGTAAGAATTCTGACGATACCGATATCTTGATACTACGCTCTCGAGAATTCCGGGATTCCGAAAATGTTATAAAAAATACTGGCGACTATTTCGATCGCGCGTGAAAGAGTCGGATGGTGTATGATTAAAAATTGGCACAAAAGCTACGTGGATACATGTGAACCGACAATGGGACTCGAAGGGTATCCCGTTTGCATCTGATTTTACAAAGGCTACCGTGGAAATATTTCATGAGGCTCGCTTTTGTGAGGCGTATCAACTCACTTTTGACTCTCGCTGTACGGCGCTCGCACATTTTCATACGCGTGTATCCGTGAAACGCGGCAAAGGGCTGTGTGGAAGCGTAAAAAACTTTTTCTCCCCCGTGTACGGACGCATGAAAGGGAGCCGGCACGGCCGGGAGGCAGCCATGGGGCAAGAGAGGAAGAGCGGCCGGTGGTAGGGATAGAGAGGGTGCATTAATTAATTACGAATTCGTTAATTACTACGAAAATGGCCGACTGGGCGTGCCCGATCGATCGGGTACCACCTCGAAAAACCCCGGCTAGCCTCCGCCGCTTTTTCTGCAACCCCTCGTTCCCGATTTTCTGCAAAGGGTAGGTTCCTTCTATTCGCGCACCGCGGATAGGCGGGCTGTTCGAAACCCGGAGGGCGAACGAGAGAAAAAAAAAACAGACAGAGAGAAAGGGAGAGAGAGAGACGAGAGAGCGTGGAAGGCCACGGACTCTGTGTGTTACTTAATTTAATAATTATATGCTCTCGGTTTTTACGACTTAATTACGGGGCCGCGAGGGAACACTCCGACGGCGCGGCGAGCCGAGCCGTGCCAGTGAATGCAACAATGCGGTTTTAGAATTATGCGACGGGAAAGCAATATATTTTCTTGAAAAGCCAGCCGCGTCGCGCAAGAAAGAAAAGGGAACGAGGGAGTATTATAACGTCGGCCGGCGAGAGAACCTGAAACCGTGGACTCGCCGCGAAAGGAACGATTCCCTCCCGTTTAAAGAAGATTCTTCTCCGCTCGCTCCCGTGAATTTCGCGGGCCCCAACAACGAGAGCCGCCGCCGTTCGTTATTGCCAATAACAGCAAACTGGCCGGTGATTACTGTTATTAAAGTTTCTCGCCGCCGCGTCGCAACGCGTTCGTGTAAACACGCGTGTTCCCCGCTCGCGTGTTGCTTTTTCGTGCAGCACCCGGAATTTTAGGAATTTCTTTTCAGGAATGAGACCGTGCAATCTTTACGGGGTGAATCATGCGTAATAATTCGCTGTTTAATGATTTTATCAGAGAAGGCTGTGTATGAATTTACTATCGAAATGAATAAATGAATAGATTTTTGTATTTCCATCGAATATTATTCTGAAGTCAATGACCAGGCTAGATGATTTTTACTAACTTGTCCAGTAAATTTTCTGTTTAGACATATTACTACTTTAATCTCGTGTTCCTTTGAGGAATTTTTTTATCTCGACTAATCGTTATGCCGGGCAACGAATCGTGGTTCGAAAGTATGTTAAGCGGCGGTGAATAAGCTGAAAATTAATGCACGATATCGTCAGCTTATTCCGACTTTGTTCTTTGATGTTTAACTGGAATAAACGCGGTACGAGGACTGTTCCACTGGAATCGTTCGATCCGTTTGTTTACGACTTGAAATCCTGTGTACCGTAACGAGGGGAAAAAGAATTCAATGTCCACGACAACGTATAATATAGTCGAGAAAGTACGATGATAGCGACTCGCTCCGAGATTAATACACTGGTTTAATGATCCTCGTAGCTTTTACTGTACCTACGTACAAAGTGAGTCAGAAACTAATAATAGCTTCTTCTTAGAATATTAATGATCATTAAGTAAATGTATCTGTATATTCTGATCAATTTTATTACAATTTGTCAGAGTTCATGGTAAAATCAACGACCATTAATAGTTATTCAGCCAGTTTAGTAGAAACATCGTATTCTACATTCTTAAAAAATATATTCTAAAATTCCTTTAATCATTTTAATATTATAATATGTATTTAACTTTGACATTTAATGTAGTCTCACGTACAACACGTGGAATTTATATGTATATTCTTACGAGTGCATAAAGTACAGTCTGTTAATGCCGATCAATATGACTATAATATTAGTCAGTTTCCGTCAGGTTTTAATTTATTTAAATGTTAATATTCGTAATTATAGCCGCGATCTAATAGCAGATATTAAGAACATATAATAATTCTCCTCTCTCCGAGGGAAACTCGGCGTTCCGCGTGCATTCCCGAATTTTTCGCAATTTCACGAAATTACCGCGCGTGACCGATCCCGAAGAGATGAAATACGTCGCTAGGCCGAAGCTAATCTCTCGTTCATCTCCAAGGCCCGCGATTCCATCCGCGTTAGCCAACATCCGATCGTAATCGTTATTATCTTGATAGATGCGACTCTCTAGTTAGCGTGGCCAGGGCCGAACGTATTCGCGGTTGGAAGGTTTACGAGCTGTAAAATAATTTAGCGGAATGCAACACGCGCGGCAGCGGGTACCCCGCGTGCACGTGTGCGGCGTGTATTGCGTGCCGGCGGAACGTGTATACCGTTAGAACTCGAGATACTGCTTGTATCTATCGTTGTACGCCGTACCACCGAGCACCGGGAGAGGATATTTACGCGTGCCGTTGCGAGAGGACGAAGGAATTCCGTGAAATTCAACAGGATACGAGGAAACAAAGTAACACGCCGTACCCGTGAGCTCTAGGGTGTGTTCGCCGCTACTTTATACGTGTACCAATCTTGTACGCGCCGTAAAACACGAAAAATATTCGGGGAATATAAAATTCCTAAGGGTATTGAAAATTCGAGTCCGAAGAAAAATCCGACAACGGTACGCGGCGAGATTTAGTGAGATCGGGACGACGACGACGACGCGAGGTTTTGCGTGATTAAAGATTCACGAGGAGAGGCAATCGCGGCAGATTCTAATCGAATTTTACGGGGAACCACGACTCGCGACACCCTAACGGTACCACCCACGAAGTCGGAGATCACAGATTACCAGTATTCTCCGGTGCGGTGGTACACGATCGAAGCTAACTCGTACCTAACGATGACTTACGACCGGCTTAAGTGTCAATGCCGGTCGCGTCCAGACTGTGGAAAAGGTGTCTCTTCCTGTCTCCCATCGATAAGTGTTACGTTCCAAGGAACGACGGCCAATAAGCGTTCGGTAAAGTACCACGAAGAATGGGCACTTCGTCAATCCGCAATCATACATTCTTTTACATGTTAAACACGTTTCCTAATATATTTGTCAGCGTTCGTACGTATCAGGTTTCATCGCGAATAATCGTCGTCATGTTTAGGTCTAAATGAACGTTTGCATTTCACGCGTAATCGGATGAAGCCGGGTTGTTGCCAGTTACTCCGAGATAGAGAGAGAGAGAGAGAGAGAGGACTCTCTCGTTACTTTTCGCTGAAAGCACAGTAGACCCGGCGAACAAAGGAGGCGGTAGTGAAACGCGTAGCGAATCCTCGCAGAATTCGCAGTGCACATAGGAACAGACGTCGTCAGGGTGCATGCGTGGCCGACATCGTCATCGATCATCCGGCGTCACGGTAGGGTGCGCACGGCCGTAGGAATATCAACAGGGGATCGGATCCTTCTTCCTCATTTTTTGTCAGTCGACCATGCTGCCCTCCCATCCCTCGCGCCCAGTCCTCCTACCGTTCCACTGGGTGGCTGACAATTCTCGTTTCGGTGGCTCCCACCTCCCGGGCTTCCGGGTAACCACGACTTCCGGTTGGCGAACGAACGGCACCGCCTAGCGCCTACGCGTTTCCGGTCGGCCGGGGTGGAACGAGGTTGTCATGGTGACCGGCTCGCTGGCTACACCCCCGAGATACACCCTCGACAGCATGGCCGCCGTTCTACCCTCTTCACCCGCCGCCGTTCCCCGCGGCCCATGCAAACCGTATGACCCGTGTCATCCGTTCCCTCCCACCGCGGCGCGGAGNGTACACCCTCGACAGCATGGCCGCCGTTCTACCCTCTTCACCCGGCGCCGTTCCCCGCGGCCCCTGCAAACCGTATGACCCGTGTCATCCGTTCCCTCCCACCGCGGCGCGGAGCCCGTGTCAAGGATCCTAGGGGCTGCTTTTACCGTGGGCGGAGGCGAGAATACCCACAGTGGCCAGGGACCCCCATGGGGCATGGCGCGCATACCCCTGCAAGAGAACCCTCGACCCCACGAGTGCCACTCGTCCCGGTCCACTGTGCTGTACAGCGGCTACAAAAAGTATTCCCGCTACCATCCATTCGTTCTGCCATTTAAATATCGATTAACGAGTTCCCGGGGCCGAGAGATTTTTCCATTATTTAACAAAATTATAAAAGAAACCCTTGATGGAAAAAATACAACTTTTGTAACCGCGTTCGTTAAAATTGTAACGATAATTAGCATCGTTCCCGCGGAGCATCGTGTTGCGTCGCTCAAATAATACCGAACACGAGAACCGGGGGGCACAATGGATTTACAACTTTTGCCAAGTTTTTTTTTCTATTCACCGCGGATCGACGAACGGCACCGGTCCGTGAGGTTCACGTTTGTTTCGTCTCGACCGTGAAGAGATCCGCGCGGCACGATGGAAAGGGTTCGCGAGAAACGACGGACGGGCAGAGAGTGGAACGAATTAATTAAATTTATACGCCGTACAGGTTGCAGAAACTTAACCGCTCGAGAAACTTTATTGTACCAACCGGCGAGGGTAGCCGGAGTTATTGAAACGTAGTCCCTAGATTTTCGAAACCGCCTGGCTGTGTAAATCATGTGCGCGCGTGGGTGACGGTGGTTTTCAATTAACCGTGTTCCAGCCACTGATTCGCGCCGCGATAACCGGCGATGAAGTGTATAATTATTCACCGCGTCGCATTAACGTAATTCCTGCCGCTGCCGCTGCCGCTGCTTTCTGTCCCACCGGTCTTTTTTCCTCGTTCCCTTTGCGAGCGCTGATTTCTTTTTTTAGGAAACGTTCCGCAGACATTCGTTACGTGGATACACGCGGGGGCAGACGAGCGGGGACCCTGAAACGCGCGCACGAGCACACAGGAAAGCTCATATCGATCCGTTCAAATCCCCATAGAAATTAACTCGAGAACACTCGGCTGCCCCTTTCGCCGAGCTACCCGTTCCAGACGCGAGCACTCGTTAGAACATTCATTAATTAGCCGTAATCGAAGCCGGTTTTACTGACGCGGAATAGAAATTCGCCCGGGATTTCCCTCCAGAAATGAAAAAAACAGAGAGAGAGAGAGAAAGGGTGAGACAGAGTGGAACTTAGTCATTCTGTTGTAAAACCATTCTTTCGACTGACGCGGTTTCGAGACTAACACTCTTAATTATCTCTGTGGACTCAACCGGAAACCGTGGCTCCGATTTCGAGCGCGTTCTCGTGCGCACGGCAAATCGGACGAAATTCGTACATTCAATAATCCATCTGCCGCGGATTTTTTTTGGAGGTACAATCGACTCCCTTTGGACTGAAGTGATCGAATAATTCCGCGAGTACCTCTCATTGTCGAACGTGGATTAATTATCGAGGAATAAAATGTGTGAAGGGTGGAAAAGAATAATTGTAGAGCGATTGGTGGATATGACATTCTGTCGGTCAAGGGTTAGACCCGGCATCTGCATGACGTTTGATCTCGATGACACCTCGGTAAAAACTGAGAGGGTGACGTCTTTAAACGCATTCAGCGATCGATGAGACACCCCGGCCTCTCGCCGATGACGCGGACGGAAACTTTTTTCCTTCTCGCAGGACCGAAGTAGCGTTTCGCTCAACTGCTTAAGATTCATCTTGAACCGCGATCTTGGCGCCGTCGAAAGATCAGCCGAGCAGCAGCTGGAACCCTTGAAATCCCCGAGGTTCCCGGGCGTCGTCGTCGCCGCCGCGGCGCAGCTACGACGCCGAGGGACGACGAGTAGCGACGCGGTGTCGACGTCGCCGTGCCAACCATCCGTAACGACAAAAGGGAGGCGAAAAACCGGCGACAAAAGGTCGTCGCTGGGCGCACTCGACACAGGGAGGATGAGGGCCAAAGGGGACAGAGAGATCCTCTCGTGCGACTCTGGGACGGAAGGGGGAAGGGGGGTTAAAAAAAATTCGGGCGTCGCGCCGCTCTCAAGTGGACGCGGACCGAGGAAAAATCCATACCGGGGCACGAGGGGCGGAGTCAGGTACGCGCTGGATAGGGTGCGACTCCCTTTTTCGGGTGCACGGGGGCGAAAATGATAATTCGTCGGCATAGCAACGCCCGTCCTACCTCGTCTCGATTCTACGCCAGCATTCATCCACCCTACCCTCTTCGACCCCTATATACGACCGTGGCAACCGGTGCGCCGCACCCTTCGTCCCTCCAGACCCTCCTCGCCCTGTCTCACCCCCTGGCGCCCAATGTTTCGAGGCCGAAGGAATGGCGCTCGTGAAATCGCGTTTTCTTCCTTTTGAAGAATCTTCCGACGGGCGCACTTGCCACCCTCGATCCCTCCATTAGAGGAGGGCGCGGGGGTGAGACGCGGAACAGGGAGGAACAAAGAGGACGAGCGGGCGCGCGCGAGAGAGAAAGAGAGAGGCAGCAAGAGTCGGTAGGAAAAGCTGGTCCGGTTGGCATGGCAACTACCGCCTGGTAACCCTCTGCCAGCGAGGAGGACACTCGGCTGTTTCTTCGGCTGGGATGGGAATAAGGCAGCTGGATAACCTTGAAAAGCACCTCCTTTAAGGCCGCCGCGTCGAGGGTGCAGAGGGAGCGAGGGTGGATTATGCGGAGGGTACCGAGTATCGACGCGCGGATGCACTTCACCGTGCCTCGTCGCCAAGGATCTCTCACGGACTTTCTCGTTGAATTTTTTACTCCTCCTGCTGCTGGCACGAAACTGGTCGTCAGACATTTTCGCGTTTGCTTTTTTCTATCATTAAACCGCGACGCACGAGAAATGTCTCCGTAGTTTCATTATCGAAGATCAAATAATCGACTGTAATGCGCGGGTTGATACTCTCCATCATCATCGCAGCGATTTTACATATAAAAGAGAAAGAGGCGGGGAGCGAAGAAAATCATTTGTTTTCTTTTTTTCTCGTTTCGAAAATTTATGCCTGCTTCGTATTTAAAATATGCAAATATCCGTTGAACAACGGAGACGTTGCCGGATACCCGCGAGTTTTTACGTTGGCCGCGCCGTATATAAAATTTAATGAACATTCCTGGGTGAATTGAAATTCTCGGTACACGCCCGAGGAGGAAGACCGAGAGGAGAGGCCGGCGGCCGAGGCGGATAGAAAGAGTCAAAGAGGGGAAGGAGAGCAGAAGGAATTGTAAGGAGATCCTCAAGACAACTCTTCGCTTCCTTTTAAGTACGACACCTTTGAATCGCGGTGGATAAAGAACGGTGCAAGAGAGACGGGAGCGTAGGTACAAAGAAAGGTAGGTAGGCTCGTCTCTCGTCGAGAGAAAGGAGAGGAGAGTAAGTCCCTTTGGTGACACACGTTTCGCCAGCGTAACGAGCCGTCTACGTAATGATAATACCTCGGCTATAATCGAGCGAACGCCGGACAGCCATGAACGTCACGATCTTATAGGCACTTAATTCGAACGTGATCGCGTAGCCCCGGTTAAAATTCAAATTTACCCAGAGGCTCCCGGTGTCTCTTACAATCTTTCGGCGCGATCGCCGCAATTTGTATGCGGGGGGAAATATCGCCGGTAAATATCTACCTGTTAATATCTTGGCCGAACGCGTCGCGCCGTTCCGCCGATGAGATATTTGACACGAATTTAATTAGCCCCCGACGTGTCGAAACGAGTCGCCGCCGATAAGGGTCAATCCTGAGATACAACCGACGGCTGAGCCGAATTATTTCAGCCAGCTGAACTTCGACATCCTACAACCTCGAAATATGCATCAAGAAAAGGGAACGATAGGGCACGTCTCCTTATTCAGATCAAATTGTTCTACTATGAAATTAGCATAAATTACAGTGACACGCGAGTAGATTAGGAGAACCGCGAGAAACCGTTTCTCGGATGCAGCGGCAAGCTGTAATTAAAAGTAACTCGTTACCATGCAAATCGAGCCTCATGCATATGCAGCCGCGTGCAAAAACTCCCATTTCGCAATTGCTCATTTCGAACTTGTGGACATAGGCGACATTATGCCAGTATCGTTCTCGTTTTCTATCCAGGAACGTGATTACGATCGGGGAACCACGAAAAAGGAGGACCGAGGGTGGCCCAGGTAGCTAAGCGACGCCGACGACCGGCGGCGGACTCTGTACAACTTCTGATAGATACGCCGCGGCCGACTAATTGCGCGTCGGATTAATTAAGACGTCCAGAATACGTAATCGGGACGGCGTCGACCTAAGCAACCGACGGCGACGGTCGCGGATAAGACCTGGGGGACGAAAACGACGACGACGATGACGGCCGGACAGTCTCTCTCGAGGTGAGTGGGCGTGTCATTAGCCGGTACACGCGACTCAAAACTTAATTGACAATTAAGATAAGTGAGAGGCACGGTCAGCTCCTCCACACCTGTCCGTTCCGTATCTCATTCCATCCGATATGGATATTGCTGTTTTATTCATGAGCCACCGATATAAAACCGTCGTCGTCGATCGACGGCCGGCTTGTCGAACGAAAATCTCCGTGTATTAGATACGCCGGCTGATAGAATTGTTCCGCGGGGACATGCAAAAATTGCGCACGCATGAATTTAGACATTAGAATATTAACCAGTTTTTATGTGGATTTAAAAAACTGTATCTAGATTGTGATTTCTTTTACCATTCAGAAAGCATTTCGTTTGGAACTCGTTGCTTAACAAATTTTTTACGATAACNTTTATGGACGTACACATCCAAGAACAAGATCTAAATTAAATCTGGTTATCACGTAATGAGAACGGAGCAGAATCTTTGCAATAGAAAGCATTTCGTTTGGAACTCGTTGCTTAACAAATTTTTTACGATAACTCTATCAGCGATTGTATACGTAAATTAACAATTAGCAATTTCTGCGCGTCGAATTTAAATACACTGCTCGGGATTAATTAAGAGCTAGTGAATATTAATAAGGAAAATGTATCCACCGTGAATTACTGAACCCGATATCGGAGCCACGTTGCGTAACCGGCTATTTTTTTAACGATATACAATAGAATAAAATTGCCGCTCGTTATGCCGGTGGAGAACCGATTCTCGTGGAAAACCTCGTGGAAAAATCCATGGTAATGCAAAGCAGCGGGAGATAAGGGGGAAACAAGCGAAACCGTTCTACCTGCCAATGTTATTAGTACCTGTCGCAAGACTAATACTTTTTATCTTCGAAGTACCGAAGGGTTTATGTTCACGTGACTTATCAAGACCAGAACGCGGCCGGATAATTAGCGTGTCGGTGCTTCCAATCTGAGGTAAATCATAATAAAACTTTGGTATCGATGGCAAAGGTATCGTGAGTAAGAAAAATATATCAATGGATAAAATGTTTCTGTCTAGAAACATATTTTAAAAATTCTGAAGAATAATATTATAAGAAATCATGCGAAACATATGTATACGTAATTTTACTATTACAGAGTTTGAATTTTCCAATCGCTGTGATTTAATTATTGGCTATAATAATTTCTAACTAAATTACTCTGTACATAGAGATTCACCTTTTGACACGCGAGGTAATCTTTCAGAAAGGAACGTTACATCCACTATTTTCCACGAAACGTGTGCTATAAGCGTGCACTATGCGAATAGAAATTTTTCAAGGAGTATCGTAGTGCACTACAGTAATTAGAGATTTACTGCGCAATAAATTTCCCCGGCCCTAAACGCGGCAAAAAGCGAGTAGTTCTTTGACGTAATCAATAAAAGTGGACACCCGTGTAATTTAATAACGAGGCGAGCACGTATTGAAAATATATTTGTAAAAGTGTTAATTAATGGTCCCGATATAAGCAGGGGAAAAAGAATAATCTTCACACCTGAGTTGGTACGTGAAAGCAGCCAGCTTTTAAGATAATTAGATGTTCCGTTCTTCATTTATCAAACGGCGCGCAGGATCGTACCGTTAACCGGTCTCTATAAGGTTCCTCGGGGGTGATATATGCTTGTAATTCCGCGCAATAACGCGGTAAATGCCCGGCGAGGCCTGTACGCACAATTACGCTCATAATAACGTCTTGTAAGCATTATCTTATGAACATTAAACAATCTTATTAAAAGTAATGACGCGAAATTGCGGCTTAAATCACCTGTAACAACGGTGATCACGGATCCCGCCGTTTTAAATGGAAATTCCTAAATGCACTCGACAGCTTTTCAATTTCGCCCGAATAATTTTTCAATCTCGTTCGAAACATGAATATCCCTCGACGAGCCCCATGACTAAAACCGAGACGTACACGAACTTCTATGTCTTCATTCGACAAGTTAGATCTAATTCACATCAACGTCCGTACTGGTGGTCGTGCGTAGAAGAAAACGCGGCGGACGATAAAATTCAAAGAGTGTAGGATTATACGTACACCGGGTTCTGATACCCGAACCGATCTTACGAGCGCGCCGCGAGTTTCCTCCAACGACTATACCTACATGCCACTCCCAACGGATTACGTAAGCGAGCACATGCATTTCGACCGGTTGATGTATTACGTGTGTACCTGCACGCTTGTGTACCCGCACACGTACGCTTATGGAAGGGAGACCAGTCAAGCCGGTCTCTGTTCCTGGTTCCTGGTTCCCGGTTCCTGTACCCCCGCATGCAAAACTCTCAAGGCAATCCTCTTCGCTCGCCCTCGCCTCGCTCCTCCGCGCCGCGTGCGTGCTCGGCTCGGCTCGGCTCGACCCGACCCGCGGCCAACGATTTCGCGTGACAACAATCTCGTTCGCCGTATTATACCCAGGAAGAGGAAATTCACGTGGAGCGAGCTAAACGCGAGATAAACACCGGCTCTCGGCTGAAATTTGCTCACGGCCCGAACGCTACCGCTTTATTGCTTTATCTAGCCGCGCTCGGATACCCCGACATCTTTCACGAGAGCTCACCGACAAACAACGGCCGTTCGAGATTCGTGCGAGAAACACCGTGACTCGTGAACTTTGCCTCGTAATCCTTGTCCAATCGGTTCGATCGTGAATTCGCGAAAGGACAGTTCATTGTGCATACATTACGTTTCGCCTTGAGTACAAAAATTGATCAACGATTGCCAGTGTGTATTCTACGCGGACTGATAAGTTCCGCAATTATCAAGATATTTACTGTGTTTACTCGCGGGACGTGACGTTCGCGCCGTAGGTAGAAAAGTTTATTGGTCAATAAATTAGTCACGTTTTTTGTAGAATTTTTCAACCGCCGGGCCCTAATTGCGGCCAGGTACACGTTCCAGGGGACTATTAAGCGAAACGCGTTCGTAAACGCAACGAGACGGTCAATCATCCCGTGTCCGGGGAGATGTAAATGCAACGCGAAATTACATAGACACATCGAACGATGTGAAATTGCACGAGCCACGCTCCATAATTCTAGCATCGGATCACGTGTTCGTTCCTTTCGTTTCGTAATCATGAAATCTTCCGGGTGTAACTGGGAGCCGAGAGGAGAAGATGCGAGACAAGGATGGCTACGATGTCGTTACCGAACGGAAATGAGACGATTTGAAGATGCTCGCGGACGAAATAGGTAGAGTCCGTACCACAAGAGGCATCTCGAAGACGCGCTCGTACGCTGCAGCTTTTCCCGCAAAATAAAAAAGATTTCAATAACGAAGTGGATTTACTCGAATATTCACCGTATTTTTGATCTGCAAAATTCTGCATACTGCATTTTCTCTACTCCAAGCGTTTCATCTATTCTCGTCTAAATGTATGAAATCCTGTTTGCACACGTTACTACGTGATTATTTAATAATATATTCCCTCCCATAAACAAGCGCACATGCGTTCTATCTATCTGATGCAACCGATCTTATGGGAAAGACTGTAGATCTGAAGGGACACGGGGAAATAAGAGAGTTGGGTTTCGCGTACGGAGGCAAGCGATGATTGCATGCATCTCCGCGAAATGATGGATTGCGCTAGGCCGGGAGAACGATCGCGAGAAGAGGAGGCGAGGAGAGTTCGTTTCGTTTGATTCCTAGATCTAGATGGCCGCCGTCGGCCACCTACGGTTCTTGTAATGATACCGATAACGACGCGACGCGGCCGGGCTTATCCCACCGCGTCTACCCTAAAAACTGAGCTACGATACGCCGAGATGGAACAGCTGCTGATTGCATTCGTTCGTGATGGATTGGCTATCTCGTTGAGTTATACGCCAAATGGAGGTAGCCGAGCCGTGGTTTCCGTTGGCCCACCTACCGTTACGAGTAATGATAGCGAGCGCCGCTCGGTAGGTACGTACCTGAGCAAACACGAGGTTCTACAGGTATCCGGAGCACGCTTCTTCAATGAGTCGCGTGCGATACACTCGTCACAGAACGAATCGCGACCGTGTAGCGAATTCGATCTGGCAATTTGTTCGCCGCTGTTCGAGATACGACAGATAATTCTATTGTCTCAGCAGATTATTCCCGGCGCCCTTCGGACTCGGTGAAAGTAGTGGAAAAACCGTTAAGTTATTTACTTAATTAAAAGAACCTGACACCAACGTCCCGGGAATAATTAATAGAATGTACAGAAAGTAATAAAACAGAATGTCTCCCGACGTTCCCCCTTGACAATCTCCGGGTTTAATGTCGGCGATGCCATAAAGATGTTAATAAAGATGTGAAAAGTTAAGATCGCGTGGAAAATGTTAATTGATATCGCGATTTCGCTACGAGCACGTAATCGTGATACCCGGAGAGTGACGCGAGGCGTATAAACCAGCGGTTTTTATTGGCTGGATATCCCTAGGAGTGGCAAGTGACACGCAATCATTGGCGAACCGCGAATAATATTCGCTTGATTTATTCGCGTTTGATTTATTCGTGTGCGCCACGACACGGGGAGGGTGGCGCGGTTATTTTAGTATTCGACGGCGTACGCCTCGGTTTCACCGTGAATGCGTTATGGACACCACCGTCCGCGCTTGGGAAGAATCCCGTCGGCCATAAACGACGACCGAACACCTTTATTTATCGTTTACGCGTTGCGTAAAACACGAAATATTGTCAAATAGTCGCGAAGGAGTACAACAAACATGCCAGCGTCTCTACATAGTTCATTCCATAACTTTGTATATTAGCGTGAAATTTGGTGATTCCGCGTTTTCACGCTGCACGCTTCGAATTATTACCTACAATAATGACTAGAAAATGAGGAAATAATACGAATTCTTATACGAAATGGTTAAAACGCGTCATAAAACTTTCTTAAAACATGAAACATTGCATCTCATTGTAAGACGTTATTGCATAATTTTTTTATTGAATATAGTTCTTTGAAAAAGAATAGGAACCTCCTGTATGATTTCCGACGGCCGCGTTTTTTAGGCCTAAGAATTCACTTTGCATCATAACAGTTGATCAGAAAAAGGAATTAAATGAAAGAATCAGAATATGTTTTAGAATGTACAGGATCAGATAGTGCTTGCAATAAAGGAACTGAATTTAATTGCCGGTGACATTTTCATTCGATTACCGATTCGCGAGGAACGAGAGAATAGCTACCTCAGGGGAAGGCTTACGTATGTCTGTTTACGGGCATAAGACACGTTGAGTACATCGAAATTCCATTTGGACGGCGTGTTGGCCGCGGTGAGATATGTACACGCGCGTACGCACGGTTGCGTACACGGTTGGAAATGCCGACGGATTAAAATATAAACGAGCTTTAAATACGTTATCGCCTGGAAATGCGTTTGACGTAAATACACGGGCCAGGGTTCGCGGTCTCCAGCTGCGAAACGCAACAATAAACGTAATCGGCCATAAATTCGCGGACATAAAAGATTTCCCGGCCTATCAAGGATTCAATTGATCGGGCGGGCAGGAACCGTGGTTGAAAAACGGGCAAGAGTTCTGGCTGAAAGACAGATTAGGATCTTTTTCGATCCTGCAGTACGCACGCATAGTAGCACCAACGTTTCAGGAACGATAAGACTATAAGGACTCCTTTCTCTTTCTCTCATTCTCGCGCGGTTTCTGGTCCGCGAAAGATAAACGGTACGATAGTAATAAACGGTACGCAGTTAGCTATAAGGGGAGGCTTAAATTATTGCCGGCTGTCCGCCGTTATCATTTTGTATCGCTTTATCTATTACGCTATTGTGGCGGCGTTGCCTGGGTGGCAGGTCCTTTTGCTAAATCGACCTATTATCCAATACGGGAATTATTGCCGCGGTCACTGTGTGGTCCGCAGCTGAGCCTCGAGAACCTACGGAATGTAGTAAGTCGCTAAAAGCGAATAACCACTGATAACATTTCTTCCAGTTCGAATCGAAAAAAAATTCGAAAACCCACTATGTATATTAAACCGAACAGATCTACAATTTCTCTCAATAAATAATTTCTCCTCGACAATTAGAATTGATCTACGCGTAAGAGTCGGAAATTTAAGATACGACCGGAGCTCGACCAATTATACCGCGAAGGAAACGGCATGTAAAATTACGACTAGTTTCGGGCGTGCGACGCGGTATTAAATCAAGCCTGGCGACTAGATTTAAGTGTAAATAAAGACAAAGTGCAACTAATTAGAGCTGTGTGTATCGTTAAATTACACGTTGCCGCGGTGCCAGTCGCGGCGCGTATCTCCATATTTCAAAACGGCCAGATAGGCGCTCTCGTCTCGGGGAGCGTAGCCAGCGCAACGTCGGTCGCGTCGCGTTGTTGGGCACCTATCGACGTTTAAAGTGCGCCCTCTCATTATAAGGTAGCTCCACTTATCTCGATGACGCAGCTCTCTTTTTTAATCGAGCACTAACCGATCGATCAGTCCGCGCAAATCATGCTCGGGAACACCTTGCCTCGCGACTCGGCTAGGCCAGTAGCCGCCGCCGGTAGCGGGTACATAGTGCCCCGCGCGCGTACGTACCCGCTACGTTCGGTCATCGACGCCTCGCGCCACGGCAATTTGTTTAATCAGCGCCGTCCAGATTAATGACTTCGACGGTTCGGTCCCATTTTCTCCCAACGAAATTACTGATTTACGATTACGTTTATTAGCCCGATTCCTTTTTCCCCCGGCCCGGCGACGCGTAATAGCCGATGCCTCGGGGATAAACGGCGGTGCCAGGGTAAACGAATTTTGCGAAACGTTTATTAATTCAATGGAATAATTAACGTCGTGCTCGAAAAATGTTTAATTAGTTCCACGTAGGCGAGCTTATAACTAACGAGCCAATTAATCTCGGGGTATCTGCGATTTTAACTATTTTCCGGTGCAGCTTGAGAGATCTGTGTATTTACTTCAATTAGATTCACTCGATCGGTGGAAACCATAAACTTCGTACGAACGCGCGTATGTTGAATAGAGCGGTTGAATAAAATTAACAGATTTTCTAGCCGGCGTTTCCTCGAGCGTATAAAAAGAGTCGATAGAGTTTAACTGGTATCCGGTGGCGGGAGATTTATGCGGTTTCTTAAAATAGCTACGGTCGATCGGTGGAAACAATAAAATTTGTCTGAACGCGCGTACACAGAGTCGAACAGCATTCTACCGGGTAAATACTCGATAGGGAATTATCGCGGGCACGCGATCCGCTATCTGCAATCGGTAGCGGGATAATTCGAAATATTCTCCGGACGATTCGGAGAAACGGGGAGGAAGAGAAAAAGGGAGGCGACGAGGGGGATTTCGCATCTGGCGCTGACGCCGATGCAGAATTCTACGGTTTCTTTGTTTTTCGTCCGGGCTGACCCGATAAAATCGTGAACACGTACGGACGTATACCGATTTCTCAGCCGGAATAATCCTTCGACGCGTTCGGGTTCGCCGCGGATTCGGCGAAAAAGACTCGGCCGGTAGAATGCAGCGAGAATGCAACAATGTTGGCCGGATGGTTTGCACGTGACAGCGCGGGCCCGGCAATCCGGGAAAGGAAGTTTCTTAACGGCACGTACGTGCCAACATACGCTCACGTACGTGCCGATGAGTACGAGTACCCGGCGCGGTGCTTACGTGCCCAGTACCCGATGCGATTCGCCCGCCTCCTTATCGACGCGGCGACGACGACGACGACGACGACGACGACGACG
>SMSR01016026.1:0-45705 GCA_019453355.1 Ceratina japonica | reverse complement strand
GAAGAAATCAGTCGCGGCCCGAACAAGCGAAGGAGAACGGATATTATTGTGAAACCCGAGGACGACGTCGATTACGTTAATAACGCGAGGCCCGTACGAATTAATCGGCGCGCGGCCGCGGGAGAACGACTCGGTAGCGAAACGTTAACGAGCGGAGTGAAACGCGCGACAAACAACTTAGCTACCGATGTCTCTCCGTCTAAATAACGTAAAAAATTCTTAACAGAGAGTAACAAGGCGGACGGTACACGACTACGACGGCGGCGGCGGCGGCGAGGAGGCACGGTTCGAGAAAATTAAGGAGCTATTTACAATTACGATGAGAAGTTGATGGAGTAACAGTACGTAAAGCTCATTAAGGGGGTACCGGGAGCGTGATTATGAACGTTGATTGCATATGTGTAACTCGAGTCGCCGGCAGCCGACCCTCAAGAAGCGCGGTTAATTGTAAATGAAGCGCGCCGCAATTTACCATGTTTAATTGAAACCACGCGCAACAAGCGCCGCTGATTGGTTTCTTTGTCGACCGGCGACGAATGATTAATGCGTCTATTTCGATCAATACGTAAATAAGCGAGCGCGACGCGAGGCGACGCGGACCCGCGGACAAAATTGCCGCGAGTATATCTCTGCGGTTCATCAAAATACCGGCCGGGAATTGCTTTGCCCGAGCGAGCGCGCGCGTGAATAAACGTATTACGATTCTTTTCCGTCGGACGAACGCACATAATACTGCTATTGCGGCTAATTGGCCGGGAACCAAGAACCGACCCGTTGATTGGTAACGCGCTTATGCTCCTTTCGAATGCGAGACGACAGCCTTACGTCGCGCGTTTTCAATATATTCATTGGCTCTATTCAACGCGGCCCGCGGATTCATGGTAGGAAAACCTGTTACGATCATCGACGTTTTAATGTCGAAAAATTGTACAGTTAGAAAGTGTGCGGACGAATGGGTCAATAATTAGATAGAACAACCGGCAGCTTGTACCGAGACGGATAATGTAAATCGTTTCTTCATTGGAATCTCGAGTGAGACCACGGCCGGAGATGTACCTAAGCTACGGGGAAACTAGTTCCACGGACGGATCCACGGGATCGACGTGCGCCGATTTTTTGCGCCTCTTTCGATCAGAGGAACGAACCGGTAACATCCAGCTGGTACACGTGTAGACGCGCGCGAACGACACGATATACATACGTGCCCCAAATGAGCAATGTTACTTCAGAATAAATGATAAATGTAAATGTCCGAGTGTATTAATCAGACGTTTCCTGTACACTGGAATTTATCGCGTTCTTTTTAAACGAGGTTAATGGGCACGTACTCTTGAGCAATTGTACGACTCCTTGGAGAACAATTTCATTACGATAATTTCGCCGTTACGCTCGTCCGACGGGCTCGGCAGGCTTTTTTATTTGGGAATAACCTTCTCGGTAGTATTTCCCATAAAAATGGAAAGAACGACGATACGATTGCGACCACATAATTACATCGTTGGTTACAAAAAAAAAAGCGGGCAGATTAATTACCTCCGGTAAGTACAGCTGGCGCACCTCGCGTCGCGGACGGCGGAAGAAGGATGCGAAAATTAAACACGCAGATATAATAAATTTTCAACTGAAATACGAGAGCGAGGTGAAAAACTGTTGATGGTAACTAAATGAAGATGGCCTGGCTCGTTCCTCCTCGCGAGACTTGCGCGTCTCGCGTTCTTAATTCACAAATCAGCAAACGGCGATACAGTCGGAAATTTAATTCGCGATGAAAGATATTTAAGATAATGAAACGGGACTGTCCCTCGCGAGGCTCCGTCGCCGGTCCGTGGGACGCGTTGTAAATATGGAACAGAGCGTGTAACGCGTACCGTCGACGGAAACATCATTTAATGCCAGAATGGCATCCATTTCACCGCTTTGGACAGCAATTTTTCTGCTCTCCCGCGATAATATCCGTCGTGGAATTTCTGAAATAACAACGTTATCGTGGCCGATGCCAGATAAGAATGGAGAAGGAACGGCGAAGCAGGAAGCGGGCACCGTAACGCACACACCGNAACAATTTCATTACGATAATTTCGCCGTTACGCTCGTCCGACGGGCTCGGCAGGCTTTTTTATTTGGGAATAACCTTCTCGGTAGTATTTCCCATAAAAATGGAAAGAACGACGATACGATTGCGACCACATAATTACATCGTTGGTTACAAAAAAAAAAGCGGGCAGATTAATTACCTCCGGTAAGTACAGCTGGCGCACCTCGCGTCGCGGACGGCGGAAGAAGGATGCGAAAATTAAACACGCAGATATAATAAATTTTCAACTGAAATACGAGAGCGAGGTGAAAAACTGTTGATGGTAACTAAATGAAGATGGCCTGGCTCGTTCCTCCTCGCGAGACTTGCGCGTCTCGCGTTCTTAATTCACAAATCAGCAAACGGCGATACAGTCGGAAATTTAATTCGCGATGAAAGATATTTAAGATAATGAAACGGGACTGTCCCTCGCGAGGCTCCGTCGCCGGTCCGTGGGACGCGTTGTAAATATGGAACAGAGCGTGTAACGCGTACCGTCGACGGAAACATCATTTAATGCCAGAATGGCATCCATTTCACCGCTTTGGACAGCAATTTTTCTGCTCTCCCGCGATAATATCCGTCGTGGAATTTCTGAAATAACAACGTTATCGTGGCCGATGCCAGATAAGAATGGAGAAGGAACGGCGAAGCAGGAAGCGGGCACCGTAACGCACACACCGAGAGAGAGATACGGACAATAAAAGTGATTATAGCTGAAGTGGTGGAAGGAAAGAAAACGGCGAGGAGCGCGCGCTGAAGATTCCGCAAATGGTAAATGGGAAGCTTGTTAAATTTTATTGACATTGCTGAGCCAGCACATTCGGGACAAGAAGCATCCGATTCCATTAGGGGGAGAGGGCACAAGTGTCCCTTCCCGTCGATGCCGGACTGAACCCGATGGGACAAAGAAGCCAGAACGGAATCGCAGAAAAACCGTAGAAAGAGGCCACGAAAGGGTGCATTCCCTAATTGTACCGATCCAATTATTTCAAAGTTCCGAGGGGATATTCTTGCCGGTATACTACCCAGAGATTGCGATCCGATGAAAAAGAGAATTGAAGAAAGAAACGGGACGACTATGTGTTTGATACCCTTCTGAATTTATACAAATTCTTCGCGACGCGGAACATTATGAAACAAGATTTCCAGACGTCTTGTCTGTTAAAAAAATGACAATTCCTAAAATTATGCAGAGCAGTTGACGATCCTGATAGCGTCTCGCGAATAAATTTCGATTCGAGAAAACGGCGAAAAATCATGCGAATCGTTTCCACGGAAGTTCCGTTGAAATTAGTTGAACCGTAATTAAACGCTATCCGTCAGCGTGTCGTGTAAGAAATATCATGCCGCTGTCGCCCGATATGTCGCGTCGTCGTCGTCGTGTCCTGTCCTGTATGATTCATGTATCAACAGGAAGCAATGTGTCGCAGACCGAAGGTTGGCGCCAACTCGTGTTGATATCATCTTGATCCTCGGGCACGTCGCCCGTTCGTAACCTCTTGAGCATGTCTCGCCAGAGCCTAAACCCTTTAGCCCAGACGAACGACAGCAAAATCCAGCAAAAACCCACGGAGAAAGAGAGAGTATTAATTTCGTGGCCAGATGACGAAACCTGATAATTCCCATGATGATTTCAGAGTACAACGTCTCGGAGTTTTAAGCCCCCGTCATGACTCTCACGTATTGCGAAACTAAAGATTACGATAACCGTGCAATGATTCAAGTAAATCATAGATAGTTCCCATAAAATCGTACTTTACATAAGAAATTATAAATATTTTGTGCCACGTAACAATGCGACTAACAAAGAAGTACAAACATACGTACAAGAATTGGCTGGCAGTTATTACTGAAGAAAAATATCGTCGTTCTAATTGCAAAGGGACCGTCAAAGGAAGAGAGCTACTTCCTTTCAAAGAGTTCCTAAACCGTAATTGTTGTCGCAAACTATGAGACGATTCCTTGGTGCGTATTTACCTTTGACGGGAAAGGACTTTCGAACTCGGTACTTTCTCGCATTCTTTCTTTCCTTTTAACGCCGACATCTGGTCAAGCTCCTTTGAATACCCGCCTACGCGTTCACAAAGGGATCGTTACCTCTGAAGCTAAAGAACTTCGAATTCTCGAGATCACTCGAGAGCTCGAACAGTAGCGCATCCGTCGACGTGCACAGGCTCGCCGATATCGCGCCGATAGAGACGTACATAAACTTCTGCTATCGCGCTTACAAATTCGCAGTTAGCCATTAAGCGAATAAGTTAAAGGAAGTTCGATGCTTTACGACGCAAACGAAGGACTCTCTCCGCGGAGATCGATTATGCATATCGGATTCTTACGGAAAACTTGAAACGCGTAATGCCTATAGGAAGTTCGCTTCAAGATTCGACGCGATCCTAATAAGTTGGGAACAATCGGATGAATAACAATAAGGATGAGAGAAAGAAGAAAGCTCGGACACCTAGAAAGGAAATCAAAGTCGCTTTCTCTTCTTTTTGTACGTAAAGAAAAACGCGTAAACATATTCCGTTGATATTGCTTATTTTATGATTAGGATTATATGATATAAAATATAATTTTATTCGAATTATTATTTTCTATATAATTTGTTATATGATTAGATCTGATTAATGATTCAATACGATCTTTCAACTGACATGATTACTACCTTGGAATATTAGTCAGATTTTTGATAGACAGAAGCACTTTCAGATGTCCNTCTCTTCTTTTTGTACGTAAAGAAAAACGCGTAAACATATTCCGTTGATATTGCTTATTTTATGATTAGGATTATATGATATAAAATATAATTTTATTCGAACTATTATTTTCTATATAATTTGTTATATGATTAGATCTGATTAATGATTCAATACGATCTTTCAACTGACATGATTACTACCTTGGAATATTAGTCAGATTTTTGATAGACAGAAGCACTTTCAGATGTCCCAAGATTTATGAAGACAGCACACATTCAGAGGAACATAAAGAGTCGTAACAAGCTTCCACTAGCATTCACGACGCGTTAATTAATTTTGGTGGATACGCCAAAAGCTCCGGTAATTGGTGGCGTAATGACGTTTTCTCTAATTATGCAACACCGTTGGAAACACACGAGCCCCCTCGTGTGCGTCGCCGGCTCCTCTCCCCTTCTCCTATTTCCTCTTTTCTTCCCCTCGCCTTCTCTATCGTCCATTCTTTCTCTCTTACCGGCTGGTGCTCTCTTAATCTCGCGAGTCCATTATCATTATTAACGTTAACGCGAGCGTTTAACAACCGTGGATACGTTTTTTGTGAGACGCACGACAGGACGGACGGGGGGCGGGCAGGGTAAAAGTCGCGCGCCGCGGTTTTAATGCCGAGGAAGGCTCGACAAAAGAAGAAAGAGGGAAAGCGACAAGGAGAAAATATACACACTGGTACCGGAAAACGCGCCACGTTGCGATTCTAAGAGTCGCGCGCGGTTAAAAAGAGGAATGGAGGGCCGGGCCTGGGGAAGGGAGATGAACGGAAGGTGAAAAAAGGAGGGAGAGCACGAAAAGATAGAACCGTGGAGCGAGATGGATCCGGGCTTTGAGCCGGCCGGGAGAAAAGTGCTAAAAGCGTCGGGCGTTTATTCGACAAACGCCTCCGCGAGCTTTCACCACTTTCTTCTTTTCTTTACCTTTTACAGTCTCGTGCGCGGCGCACGACCATCCTCGAAAACCGAGCTGCCATTACCGGGACATCAATTTTGTTTGTACACGCTCGTTAAGAAGCGTGCCCGGACACAATCTGGACATCTTCCCCTCGAGACGGGGGGTGGCCCCAGAAAAAATGGATGAAACCCTTCCTCTTAAAAGGGACCGCGTTGAATTTTGTATGAAATCCGAATGAAAAGGACGAGACCATTTCGAAATGCGGATTCTTTTCAACGGCGTAGCTGCACCTGGTTTATCTTCATTTACAGACGTTTGAAAAACGGGATTAAAGTTTGCTTTGATAAGCGCGGGATGGTCTGGCATATTTCGTTTCCAATCTCCGATGGGAATGATGGACTTTTCGAGGGATCGTTTTTATAGAAATAGATCGGGAACGGAGGCTCAGGTGAAGAGGCGAGTGCTAGTGGCCTATAGCACCTTTTTTATTCGACTTTGCGCTCTCACACGTTGGCCGTTAAGGGAGGTTAGTTATACCGGTTGTCGGTGCGAGTTCACGAACAAACAGGGACCGGTTCCTTTCCATTGAACCGATCTCCTCGACCGGCCCGCGGACCGACCAAGTTACGTGTGTATCTTACAAAAAGGTACAGACCCGGGAAAAAATTCACTTGGATCGACGCGAATTCCCATTCTCGAGTAAACAAGTGCTGCGAACATCTTAACATATCCCTGATTCGTAGCACGTATGCAATTTCTTTCAAATACTAATGCGAAGTCGTTAGAAATTTTATGATGGAAATAAAACTACGAAAAAATAATATCTTTGTTCCAAAGGAGAATTGCGTGTCACAAATCTTATTGATAAGCTATCAAATGTTTCTGAGTCATGTTACTTTCGTATCAGAACGTGTACAGGACTGCGGGGCCGACGAATGCAAATCGGTTTGGCGACTAGAACGGAGGCACGGAGGAATACAAGAACAGAAGCATATAATGGCACCAATGGCGAACACCTGGTATCGTATCAAATATCACGGTCACGTATACGCGACGAAGACGAAGTTTTCGGCTGTTTGCCGTATGATCGCGGAACTTACGATTATCGTCGTGGAATACCGGAGGGATCAGCCGTAGCTGTGCACTAATGGCGGTGTACCGACACTGAATCTGGTCCAAAGACCGGCACGACCCACGTCGCGTCGGTTGCCTCGGCGAGCTCGTAAATTCAATTAGTCGGCGAATATCTCCGAGGAACCAAGCGAACCTTCCTCCTCCTCCTCCTTCTTCTTCTTCTTCTTCTTCTGGCTCCGCTTCTTCTCCGTATTCTCCTTTCGTTCGTTCCACCTTCCAGGCCCTCCTCTTTATCTCGAGCGAGCGGGAATTCGCCCACTTTTGTTCTTTGTTCCTGCGCTACCACTTCCTTTTGCTCGCGCTACCCTTCTTCGCTTCCTCCTTTATTCCCGCGCCCTCGCCACCTCCACTTCTTATTCTTCGCGCTACCTATTCTTCGTCACGGAAAGAGTTCCACGGATAATGCGCCGTGCGTAGGAGTCTTACGCATTGAAGACCTGTACCGGACCCCGTCGAACCACCTTTCAGGACATCACCTGTTTCAACGACGCGGAACCATCTCCGAGCCCGATACGCACCATTAAGACGACCGGTACATTTTACCAAACAAAACTCCGATGCTTATTTCTCATCGAAATCATTACATGGAAATACTTGTACAATTTTATTGGAACCATCTATGATTTACCGCATGATCTATTCGATGATGCAGCACAATCTTTCAGTCGAGATGGTCTCTGATACTGTGAAACGGAGAACGAAATTCCTAATTTAATTAAAAGTTAAACTCGAGATCGGGGATCTCATAGATCAACCAAACGAGCTTGTACGATCGATAAATCCTAAAGGGCGGATATACAAATTGGACGCACCGCCCTTAGATCACTGGAATGATCCAGCAAAAAGATCAATCAATTCTGGTGGAATGCGAACAGGTATACAGGGTGGGGCAGTAACTATTACCACCTCAGATATCTTCGAAACTATAAGTGTCACAGAAATATTTGTTGAAGTAAAATTGCACAGTTCGAAGGGGGCCATCCGGTGGGGATAATAGTCTTTTTCCAGGTGGAGGTACTTCGGACATTTGAAGGTCACCTCCAGTTTTTTAAATGGAAACCTATATTTTTTATTACAGTTTCATATTCTACTGGAAAAAATACATAACTTTTATACGAAACTTTTTTTAAAAAAATGCTTGCTTTTCTCGCTAAAGGTCGTGATAATAATAATANCCGTACCGATCAAGATAAATGAACTACCCTGTACCGGGTTGTATGTGCCAACTATAGGTGTGCCCATCTCGAAGCGAGTTTGCAAATCAATGTTCTACATTGGCTACCGGCTGGCCGCAACGAGGCAGGTTTCGCGCGGCCGCATGATGGACAGAGTTGGCCATCGAATGAATAAAACCGCCGCCAGACACGAAATTTATTCAGAAATGACGAATGATATCCAGTAGCCAGCCCGCGGACGCATAATGAGCTTCGAATTTATGAATAAGCTAATGAACTTCCAAGTGGTCATCAAAAATTCTGACGGATATCCCGAACCAGTAACAATCATTAAATCATAGTCACACAATCGTAGATATAATATATAGTATAATATTTTAGTCGTGATTAATGGTGTAATACTAAACGAGATGCGACGTGACTTAAAAAACTTCGGTCTACTATATAAAAAGGGCTTAAAAACGTGGCTACCGATCGCGAGTCTGATGAATACGGTGATGCATTTATGGATGCAGGGTATCATGGTGGTGCGTACAATGGAAAAAGTTTTCGCATGGAAAGCGCGTCGGAAGGGGCGTTCTTTCATTGCGTGGGCGGCTCTATCGATCATCGCGGCACGAGAGCTGAAAGGTCGGAATGATTTCGCCGCCCCGTGGTATTGGTTATTGATTATGCATCCACGGAATGATTACACGATCGGGGGAAAAAAACCGAGGAGGGCGGGCTTTCATAAAAAATTGATCGGCAACCCCGGCGTGTAATCCCGGGAACGTTGTTCTGCCTCCTGCTTTTTACTTAATGAAACCATAATCCGTACGCTGTGGTTTTCGAGCACGCCGCGCCCGGATTTAGCTACTAAATTCAGCGTCAGCATCGCCCTACGCAATGAGCTAAAGAGATATATTACAGAGCCGGACACGCGTGTAATTATTCTCGAAATAAGACTATCTACGTCGTTCGACGCGCAGTGAATTTTAACGACGAGACGATCGAAGCCGCGAGCCAAATTTTGGAATAATTTCCAAGAGAACTATCCGTCGTCTCGTCGCAATCCTTATTCGCATAGATTTATGAAACCACGTTATTTCCTGTACAAACTCGTAATAACAAGCATTCTATTATATTGTGTAAAAATAAATGACAGTAATTTATGCGTTTTATATCGTGTAAGTTTTTTTTATCAACCTGGACGTTTAGATCATCTGAGTAATTGGACGTCATTATCTCTGACAATGAGAGACGAATGAGAAAAAGTACTAAAGATTTAAAGCGGCCAACGCAGCGGCGCACGCGAGCGAACCGAATCATGTGGACAGTAAAACGCGCGTTTTAACGTCCGCTCGCCTACGCAGCGAATTTCGCGGCGATTCGGTACGACTTCCTGTTGTTTCCGCCGTCGTTACGACCTCGTTACAACCCTTCCTTACCACGCGAGTGCATCGTCGGATCGTTCATCGTCAATGAAGATCTCCGTCTACCAACGAATGGAACCGGATTTAAGCCGCAGATAGTTATCGCGGCTCCGCTCGGCAGGTAGCCCTTTAATTCAATCGATTTTCAGGACACGCGCGTTGATTACGAGCCACGAATATTCAGCGATTCGAACGAAACGAGGGACTAGACTAGACTTTCGTGACCGATGGAATGGTAATGGAACGCATGGGGTTTAATGGCTGTTTCCTCAGTTATGTGAATAACAACTTAACGGCTGGACGAAACATTTAAAATATATTTTACTCTATGAGAAACGACATTAACGTTTCATTCCGGCGACGATGATTTGCTATGTATTAAACGCGCCGCCCTCGGAATGCGATACCGCGAGTTTGAGAACGATCGGGAAAATAGTCGTTTCGTACTACAAACCACTCTTACTGATTCCCGCTGGAGATTTCGTTAATTCCTACGTGCTCTTACAGTTAATGGAGCGCGAATACGAGTCCCTGTTTAGCGAATCTCAAATGTAGCGGCAGTCGTTAAATGCGATAAAGGAATTAAACTTTATGGCGTAAGTATAATACAATAAAATTGAAAGTCTCATCTCTGTACCATATTTCCTTCAGATTACGATTATTAGAATTCACTCGCCGCGCAGTGCATGAGAAACACTATGATCCCCTCGATAATAAAATTGAAAATCACTTTCCTGTATCAGCCCTGCCTCAGTTTATGACGACGATTCTCTAATTGGTAACTTTTTGTTAGAGAAGTACAGTGCGGCGCCTATGCGCGGCGAGTATGGTATCGCCCACGTAGCCGACATTACCAGGCGAATGGCAGATTGATGTTAACAGCGAAAAATAAACGCCGTGGGCGAGGAGAAGTCAGGGGCGTACGAGTTTCGTCGCGATGTTTTTGAGCCAGTAAAAGCCGTGGCTCGTACAGTGACAAACGAAACTGCCCCGATCCCGGCCGCCGATACCGATCTCCCGTTTCCCCGTGAAACACGCGTTCGGACGTCGCCGCTGGAAAAATGAATCTCGTTTCGTTTCCTTATCTCGGCGGCTACACCGGTGGCTCGGCTCCACACCCACGAATCCCCGCGCCGGAACGGGCGAGTAAATACGGATTGCGAAACGCTCGCGGTTTGCGTAACGCGCGGCCCCACGTTTCGCGTGTGTTCATTGTTCTAAAAGAGCGACGTAAGTATTCGCATGTCTCGGGGCACCGGGATTATATTGCCCGGACAGGTAAATGAAGAGACTTGATATTTATTGGACGTGCCCGTAACGTATTGCCCACGCGCGCATTCATAAATTCATTTCGCGTCGCGTTGTGAAACCGGAAGAATATGGAATCTTGAAATTTACGATCGGCCGCGATAAACTTGTACGTATATTTAAACGCGCCGTTACCATTTTCTTTCCCCCGTTCTTCATAAGTCTATTATGTTCAACGAACGACGAGCCGCTGAATGGACAAACCCCTGCGCACCGGCAACGATAATTGGTAACATAAGACCGCATTGTCCTTTCCTTCAAGGAGACAGTTTCGCGATTAAACGCGTAAAGAGAGGCCGAGGCCAGTCGGACGTTGCGCAAAACGTTCGGGCGAACAATAACCGCAGGGACTGCCGCGCGATATCATTTAATTTGCGTTAAACTCGAGCGTGAAATTCGCGTAAAATAACTGTTACGCCGTAAGAAATTATTATCGCTAGCTGACACAGTGAATTACGCGCAGGAACACGGCCACGGCGTGTCCATTATCGTTTAATCGAATGACTCAAATCATACCAAACCGCGGAAGCCGTACCTCGTCTCTTTTTTTTTCCTACCATCCTGGCTACCATCCTCGACTGACCCCGTCCGCTTCCAGCCGCGGGCTAAACGGACGAGATGCAAGACAGAAAGAACCGGTCGGCCGCAATAAAGTTTGCGTTTTAATTCCGCGCGGCCTAAGTGAATTTAAAAGTCGCGCCTTATACCTGCATTTACTGCACAGTAAAACGATGCGCGCCCCTCTAATAGTACGCGTCCGCCGACTTCTTCGGGTTCTCCAAGAGGCAGAGCCGCGACGGCGGCATTTAGGGTTGCGCTAGCAACCGTGAAACACCCCAATCAGCCGATAGGATATCTATTATGGTATATTAGATCCCCCCAAGAGAAATTGCCGTTTCCTTCCACCGTTCTTATCCTCTACCCCTCCTCCGATCTATGTAAAGATCGATACTTCAGCCCTCTAAGCTGCTTGTAAATTAGCCCTTAGGAACAGCCGATCTATTTATTATAATATAATTCTCAGAACAATGTCATGTCAAATTAATCACCCCTTTCGTTAATTAAGTCAAGGGTTCGCTCTAATTCTAATTAATGATTAAATCTCTTCTAATGATACTCCCTCACTTATTCTAACTCTACTGAAATATGACTGAGAGCAATTTCGTATCAAATCGATCAACCCCTTTCGTTAACAAGAACAAGTGTTCATTTTAATTGACGATTAAATTTTACGACGATAGGGTATCTCACGGATTCTCCCTCATAACTCTATTTACCGAAGTATAATTGCCAGATCGAATCTATTAACTTCTCTCATTAAAAATATAACAAGTCTCCGACTGATTAAATATTTTATAATGACAGTGGATCTAACTGATTCTCGTTCATTACACCGATAATTGCCAATTTACTGGAAGACAACTAATTATACAGAGGCTGGACAAGAATCTATAGGGCCCGTTTCGGACATTCGCAGCGCATTTTTCTGAAATATTTACGAGTTTCATTTTTCCCCGCGATCATATCGAGAAATATTGTCGGGGCCCGATCTACGATTTCTATCTGCCCCGCGCGCACGCCTCTATTCAATATATTAACAGTTAATTATTGGCGGTGCGCCGAGGCGATCTGATACCACGAAATAAGATCCTAAAAGGCAGGTGCAGCGAATGAAGGACATCCTGGATGAACACGAGACACCAATCAGGTTAAACGGGAAAAAGTAGTCTTACTTAAAAATAATANCAATAAAGTTTGCGTTTTAATTCCGCGCGGCCTAAGTGAATTTAAAAGTCGCGCCTTATACCTGCATTTACTGCACAGTAAAACGATGCGCGCCCCTCTAATAGTACGCGTCCGCCGACTTCTTCGGGTTCTCCAAGAGGCAGAGCCGCGACGGCGGCATTTAGGGTTGCGCTAGCAACCGTGAAACACCCCAATCAGCCGATAGGATATCTATTATGGTATATTAGATCCCCCCAAGAGAAATTGCCGTTTCCTTCCACCGTTCTTATCCTCTACCCCTCCTCCGATCTATGTAAAGATCGATACTTCAGCCCTCTAAGCTGCTTGTAAATTAGCCCTTAGGAACAGCCGATCTATTTATTATAATATAATTCTCAGAACAATGTCATGTCAAATTAATCACCCCTTTCGTTAATTAAGTCAAGGGTTCGCTCTAATTCTAATTAATGATTAAATCTCTTCTAATGATACTCCCTCACTTATTCTAACTCTACTGAAATATGACTGAGAGCAATTTCGTATCAAATCGATCAACCCCTTTCGTTAACAAGAACAAGTGTTCATTTTAATTGACGATTAAATTTTACGACGATAGGGTATCTCACGGATTCTCCCTCATAACTCTATTTACCGAAGTATAATTGCCAGATCGAATCTATTAACTTCTCTCATTAAAAATATAACAAGTCTCCGACTGATTAAATATTTTATAATGACAGTGGATCTAACTGATTCTCGTTCATTACACCGATAATTGCCAATTTACTGGAAGACAACTAATTATACAGAGGCTGGACAAGAATCTATAGGGCCCGTTTCGGACATTCGCAGCGCATTTTTCTGAAATATTTACGAGTTTCATTTTTCCCCGCGATCATATCGAGAAATATTGTCGGGGCCCGATCTACGATTTCTATCTGCCCCGCGCGCACGCCTCTATTCAATATATTAACAGTTAATTATTGGCGGTGCGCCGAGGCGATCTGATACCACGAAATAAGATCCTAAAAGGCAGGTGCAGCGAACGAAGGACATCCTGGATGAACACGAGACACCAATCAGGTTAAACGGGAAAAAGTAGTCTTACTTAAAAATAATACGAATGATTATTTTCAGTAAACATTTATAATGAGCCCGCATTAAGCGCATATAATTATTTTTAATCATCAAATGTTGTATCAAGTATGACAACAATTAGTGGATGCATTTAACTGTATGGCAGTGTACGATGCAAATGAGTTATTTTAACAAATGTTTTACTTTGCATAAAGAGCGGCAGTCAATTCATAATCTATTGTAGTAGCCGACAAGTGTTTATCTGAGGGAGATCGTGTTGTTGAATCAAACAGCAGCATACGGCACATAATGCAGGCAGTCATATTCCTCGATTCGATATCTCATCACGGTGGCCCTCGCGAACAATGAACAGGGGCACGAAGACAAGAGTGTGTCCGGTGGTTCGGTAACGAAAAAGAAAAAACTATCGCGGCAATTAATCTCGTATTTTATAGGCGGTAATGAATCCAGATAGCCATCGTATGCAAAGGACCGTCCGGAGATTCGTTTGTGGAAGCGGAAGACGCGAGAAGACGCAATTAAGAACGCGACTAACGAAACGTGAAGAGCCGAGGTGTACTGTCATAATTTCGCAAGATATCATAGAGCGCGAGGATAACGCGGGAAGGACACCGCCGCCGACCGTGCGCCTGTATTAATTATACGACGTAATGGCAAGAGCGATCGGGCACGCATTACCGAGGCAAATGAGATACCAGTTAGGTAAAACGATAAGATCATTGACAAAAAGAGAAAAGGATTTTGAGCGAGGAAGGAAGCCATAACTCTGACGCGTAATGAAATCTTCTGGTCGATACGTTCCCTGGCTTTGTCTGCCGTGTCCGGCGCAATAAAAGAATGCAAATCTTCGGGAGGATTTATCTTGGACTCGCGGTGGCTGCCTCCGCCACCGGATCCACGGTACTTCCGCTCGCCAAGGTGCCATCGTTTATCGTTTAATTAGAGAGGCAGAACGGTTTAGACGTGCGAATCGTCGTTGCCGCTCGTGTCATCTCCGTCCCACGTACGCGAAAGGTTGAACGACCCGGCTGGTAATCGCGATGACGGCTCTCGTTTCACCAAAAATATCGTTTCCTCGCGACCTCCGCCCTCTTCTTGTTCGCCGCTCAGAGAAACAGATGCGGGTGATAGTAGCCGGAGAAGAGAAGAGGATCCTCCCAGGATGAGATACGCCCGACGATAACCGCTGCACGGTTCATAAAAATTCGTAGGCGGAACTATCACAGAGCCATTGACATCAGCCGCGTACGCGACTAAACGAGACGGTCAACCTCGAGCTCTCGTCGATGTCGAAAATCCGATGAAAAATCGAAAAGAATTTTTCGTTGTCCCTGACTCGAACTTTTTCACGACGGAGGAACGCTCGGCAGCGAAGCGCGAAGGGTATCAGCTGGTTCAGATTGAAGGGCAACCCCTCGCAATTAAGGCGGAACCCGGGCCGAAAAGAGCGAATACAACGATTAGCAGGCGTGTTTTATGAGCCCCGGGACGGGCGAAGCGCGTGTATCTTCGTGCGGTGATGTAATTGCGGATAGGTTAAATTTATCTGATAGTTATAAACGCGGCCGGTAAATACCGTCAGCCGTGCCACCCACATTTTATTGTCGACTTCGCTCCCTGCCACGCAGCTACTTACACGTAAAATGTCACACAGTCACCGACGCGGCGTAAATTGCCCTTTCAACTTGGGCGCACGTTAGGTGTGGTGACATCAACGCGGAACTACCGGCTTTCTTATCTGAAGAAAATTAATCTTCGAACCGAGCGGCGTTCGCCTTAGAATTTCAATTGCGGCAACTGCTGTATTCCGCAGATTAATGACGCGCGTGATTAATTCTAATTTAATTCAATGCGCGTCCCGATGTCGTAAGCACCGGCCGACCGAAAGTGAGAGGTGATACGAGGCTCGGGTACGTATCGATCATCATCCGCACAATATAATACCTGGAACTCTATTCATTGGTTATTCATCGAACGAGAGATGACCCAGTTCCCCGGATGGGGTTAACGGGCGCGCTATTCCTCGGGGGAATCACGAGGATAATTGGCAGGCGAAAGCGTCCAATTAAGACACCTTAATTACATAGGGTTCCTGCGCGGACGCCCGAGTCTTATTCATCTTTTTACCATCCCCCTTTTTTTTGTCACGACCCGAACCTTTTCTTCATTTCTACACTCGGTGGCGACGGTCCTCGATCTTAATTACTTTCGCAGTCGGTTAATTGCGATTAAGGAACGTGCCCGGCAGAAGCCGGATTCTTAAAAACGGAGCCAGTTGAAACATTCCCATTCATTACTGTTAATTGTGACCACGTTAATTAATTTGCGGTCCCTCGCGCGAGTTTCGCGACCGACCCGTTCCCCGTTTCGGTATCCTTTCGCGTAGCGCCCGAAAAAAAAACTCGCGGCACCGACTGATTTCCACCCGTTTGTTCCGTGCCAATTTTTTCCGACTCCCGGGGGGGACATTTATCGGCAGCCAGTCGATTTTGCCCCGGTCGACTCGATGATTCGCGCCGTTAATTAATTTCCTTCCCGGCTTCCATGGGAATTCGACGTATTTACCGAGTTCTTGAATCTCTTCTTTCGCGACACGAATCCCCAATGATTCATAAATCTTAGAACGACTGCCGTATCAAAAAACCTGATAAACATTTCAAATGGGTGACCACCAGAGAGTGCGTCAATTGAAAGACTCTAATAAATCACGCAGTAAATGATATATAATTACGTATAATAGTTCCGACGATATTCATTCGTTCACGGTTGTTTTGCAATAATTATGACTGCTTAATCAATCCGAACGAGGATGGGAAATGACGAAACGCGACGAGAGGGACGATTAATTTCTAATAAGAGATCGGCTCGTAGAAGAATGTAAGGACAGAGAGCAGAAGCCGCGGCGCTAAAACGACTTAATAAATTATGCATCGGTCGCCCTTCTGACATTAAGCCGACTTCGGGCATTGTCTTCGACGGCCATTGGAAACGCGCACCTACAACCATTGTCGGGCTGCGAGCGTAACCTTTGTCTCCGATAATAAATGGCCGCCTCGTGCTGGGAACTGGTACCGAGAGTGGGCTGGTATCCAGCGTCAAACGTTCGGGGGAAAAAAAAACTAGAGAAGAGGAAGGGATCTACTTGTGATTTTGAATAATGTAGATCGTGAAAATCCGTGTTAACACGCCGGCCAGCTGCAAATGAACACGTTCCCCTCGATCACGACCGTGGAACAACACCTCCCAAGATCAAAGATCGTTCATTTTTGCATGATCATTCAATTACCCGAGGAATCGAATAAACAGATTGTTATACAGATTGGAATTCGAATTCGTGCCCATTGTTTGACGCCTGATCGCTTCACAAATTGAGTAATCAGACTCCGACTGGCTGAAGCCATTCGATATTACTCGTTGTCGAGTCCGTCAGCCAATCGCTTATTAAGCTGTTTGCACGCGGCAATTTTATGTAACCGTTTCCTCTTACACGGCGGAGTTTTCCAACAGGAAAGACGCGACGTCTTCGTGCAAGTGGAAGAGTTTCTCTCCACCGAGAAAGGGTCGGCCGTGCGATTTGTTGATGATCGGGACCGTATATCCTGTCGATTTTTGCGGTTTGCCGTTTGTGAAAGGGACATCGACGGGGGACAACGAGCCGGCGAGCCGAGAGGCGGCAACGAGACCGAGAAACGAGTACGTATTTGTTTTACAAATGGAGTACGGAGCGTGGCGAGGGCAACACGCGGCCGCAATAAATGCCAACGCGATTTTATGGCGCGATCAAATGATTTTTCGTCGCCGTGAACGACGCCACGAAACAATGAGCTTCGGTTTCGCCTCGCCTCGTCGTCTGACCAGAAACAACGCCGGACCCATTCCCCTTCAAGCTCGTTTACGGGCTCGTCGAAAAAACAACAGGTGCGAACGTCAATCTCTTTCCAACTTTTATTGCCGCGTTCACGGTTTTGTCATATTTTTTAACACCAAAAACAAAGAGCCTCCATCACTGCTAGTAGCTGCGGTTGTCAGATAAAAAAACAATCCTGTGCAATTCCTTTCTCCAATCGTTAAGAAATATTCGACGATGGACGAAAAATGTCAATTTTTCCAAAATTTTGCTAAGGGAGTTCGTATAAACAAAATGTATATCAAGTAAAATTTCTAGAATTGAATTTGATTTCGAACATAAAAGTTGTATCATGTTTTGAGATAATCTTTAAGAAAATTCCGAACGACAGTCAGTTTGAGATGCCAGCGGAATGGAAATCGGTGATTAATTTCACCGATACGATGATGAAATTGTGAGTCATAGCGGGTACCGGATGTCGCATTTACTCGGTGTCCGCGCCAACAAGGAGCAGCTCGTTCCCCCGAGCAACCGTGGAAGAAGACACCGACGCCATAAGGCTATATACGTGGCGGTTCGAACCGGACACGGTAGCGTATGCCGGCATTTTATTTCGCCTCTAATGATTCTTCAAAACAAGCTTTATGTCCCGGACGGGCCGGCCGGACCGTATTTGGCGCGGCGCTTTTATCGCAATGTTTTCTGCCTGTTCGTGTCCCGGGGGCAGAGAAGCGAACGCGCACCGCGGCGCCGCGCGAGAACAGAAGAAGACAGGTGGCAACTATCGGTCCCGAAGATGCGAATAAGAAGAACCGATCGTCGTTATGATATTTTTTTCATCGCACCCTTTGCTCGTACGAATACCAATTAGACCGGTTCCGTCGCCTGAGAAAAAAGCCAGCGAGTCGCTCTCCTCTTTATTCATCATTTAAAAGAAAGAATAAAGAACAGAAATCGTTTTGTTATTATAATGCAACTCGTACCTCCTCGTGTTCGCAATTTTTGCGACCGCATATTATTATATTTCACAACGCCGGTATTATAAATTGTAGACGCTCGTATCTGGTCGATAACATTTCTTCAGAACGAAATTTATGCACGTCGTTTCCCTATATCCATTTATAAAACACACGGACATTTATCTCGAACACCTTGCATATTATCAAGAAGTATGACACAACGTGCAACATATATCATATCCCTGACAGAAGAGTCTACCTGTCGCGCCTTAATTTCCGTTTCTATCTGTCGGAAACGGTAATAACAGGTAACGATAGCGGGCCGGTAGATTGCACGGGGAGGACTTGCAACTCGACACCGTCTGTCGATCGGTCAACGTGATTTTTCCATTCATCAATTAATCGATCGCGCGCTCGATAACGCGCCGATAAATGGGTGCAGATGTTCTGCGAAAGGCGATTCGCGAACGCGCGAGCCGAACGCGACCGGAGAGAATACGGGCGGGCTCGTTTGTATAATCGGCGGAGTGACTTGGACGTCGCGGGAAAAAGTGCGTAGCCGCGGAAAAGGCTAATGCGCGGAAGAAACGAGACGAACTCGTTCGATCGAATATGGTCCGGGAGTAAGGAAAAACTGCGCGGCTCTACGACGCGGAAAAAGTCGATGACGGTCAAAGGAGCAACGGCTTGCGGCCTTTTTGTTCCGCGGAACGCGACAGATGGCTAAGTTCTTCATCTAAAGTAGTGCTCGGTCCCTTTAACGGAAGGTACGAATACAGATTGACTCGGCTCTAAGTTTCATTGAAAACACGTCGGTGACAAGAGCAAAAGAACAACTGTCCGCGTACATCCGTTACTAAGCTATGGCATTAAAAGGAGCTGCCTCGGTTTTTGCATCGGCCTGTCAATAAAACCTCCGAGAGAAGAATATTGACTGAGCAATTGCTTCTGCATCTACAAGAAAACAATTTACCGAAAGGAAGAAGTTATATTAATTAGACGTTGATCTATTGACTAATAACTACCGTATCGTACAAGAACAACTATTTCTAAATTTCTTTTTCAAAGGTGAACAATGGAATATATTAGTACGATTGAAATCGAGAATAGCGAAATCCAAATACGAAGAAGATATTCGCGATTTTTTCCCAACGGTGGACAGGGTTCACGAGGTTAATCGAATACTCGTGTCGCGGGTAGTTTAGCACCAGCTTGCTAACCACGCGGACGTTTACTTTCTCAAGCAACGTTCCTGTTTTCGTCTTTCCCTTAGCGATCAGACCGGTGGCCGAACGAAACTCGTTCCCAACGATCAAACGTTGATTCATGAGATAAGTTGAATTGTTTGCCTAGGCACGCCGATTCCATCTTCGGTATACATTCGCCCACGTAACCTGTTCGCCTGCCTAGGGGAGCTCTCCTACATTTTCTCTCTAAACCGCGCGCGGCTCCTCGAACAGGGAAGAATAATAAGCCGAGCCACTACTACGCCGCGCAACCGGATGCGCTCGAAGTTGGAAGACAGCGCGTGGTCGCGACCGGAGACGAATGTTACGCGACGAAGTTTATAAAATACGACAGTTCAAGATGGTACTTCACTGACACAAGAGTGTTCGCGGCGCTCCTGTCTCGAACACCACTTTCGATGTTTAGTTAATGTAAAAACCGTCTCAAGTTCCCTTCCTCGTCTAATAATCCTCGCCTTTCCAGCTTCGATTTAAACGCTACGAATATGCTAATGCGAAGGCTGTCGACTACATCTTTCGAAGACGCCTCGTAAGATCGGACATTTCCATGCGAGTTGCAAGGCGATCGCTTACTTATTCCGAGACACAATACCTCGTAAACTACACTTTGTATGAGTTTATGCAAAAATTAAAAATATAAAGAATGCACATGATGTAAAAAAAATATATGGGAACTGCATGAATGAAAGTTCTATTTAGATCAGATTGAATGTCACAAATCCGCAGTTGAAGTGAATTAGGAAACGAAAATGGCACTGTACTATCTCACGCATGAAACTACTAGCGGAATTCGGTTATGTCTGGCTGATCGATTTTCGCATTCACCGGTAGCGGTGATACGTCAACGGTTAATTGCCAGCAGCGGATTAACACCGGCGCTGAATCTGCGGTTCTGATGAAAATATAAATAGAGCTCGAATGCGTTACCGTGGGAGAGAGGGATCGAGGTGAAATAAATATGTCCGCGATCTTGTCTTCTCGTCGGGCAACAGGACGGTTTCGAGAAAACCAGGAAGCCTGAATAGTGGAAGGAAGATCCTTTAGACGGTAATTAACAAGGTACACACCGAAGGTCGGGGCGAGCACTAATTAACGCTAACCAGGACGCTTTAGAGCCGGTTGATCCGGCGCTAGGTGAAGATACCGAGAAAGAGGACTCCAACTCTATTAAATAACCAGTCGACAGTAATTAGTCGTTAATTACGATACGCTATCAGAGCGGTGGGTTGTTCCGCAGGATGGAGACTGATCCGGGGAGCTTCTGGTTTTCCGTTCTTCCCGCTATATTGCACGCCGAGATATCCGATAAAGGGATTGCCGTCCTTTACACCTCTAACAAGAATCATGACAAGTAGTAAGCTCAATCCTATACTAATGTACTTCCGAGCCCAGTTAATCAATACATTCAAATGAGATTTATTAAAATATATCGATAATTCATATTATATTCGTACGTCGCCGAAAATAACTCTTATTGTTAGACAATTTCGATGTTCTACGGTTCTTGTATCAGCCTGAGACCCAGCTGTAAACGTGCGAACGTAGACGTCGCTTTCAACGCGGAAACCAGAACCGGAGCGAATCGTTTGATCGGCAGTTTGGGTAATCGGCGTTGTTCGATTGGACGCGGTATTGAAAACGAAAATTGAATGGAATCCCGTATCGACGATAGTCGATCAGATAATCGTTGTTTCGTGATTTCCTCGGGTAATTGAATGCATGGTAATCGATCAACCGAGCGATCTAATCGTCGGACATGACACTTTATTATAGTAGATGATAGACATTGAACACTTGAAAATTAGAAGAAAGATTGCCCATCGAAGAATCGTTATTCATCATTGCACTGTACTTATCGATAGGAACAAATCCATTTTTAAAAAGAATACACAGACTTTCATACACAAAATGGAACTTGAATAAAAAATAGAATATAATTTGAGATTTCTTTTACCCTTCAAGACTAATGCGTACCTCAGCAAATTGCATAAAGTTTTTTTTACCGCTCCTCAAATTGTTCTATAAATGCATAAAATCAAATGTAATCGTGGGAATGCGTTTAGAACTGTTGAAAAAGGCAGCTCGTCAGGCGTTTACAACGAGTCCCGCAGGGTGGTTCGCAGAAAGCTTAGGTGTACCCGGGTAATAAATCGCGCAGCGGCGCGTAAGTAAGACAAACGCATAATAAACAACCGGTGATCGCGGGCAACGTAATGGCGCGACGTACGGTCGGTGAAGTTTAAAGTGAAAACTCGGATCGATGCGCCGGGCAATAACTCAGGGGAACAACCTTTCGCCGGAGAGGCTGCGAGTAGTATGCGCCGGCGGACAGACAGCGTCTCGTTTTCTAGGAAGCGATATATACGAGCATCGTGACATCTGGGAAATATTAACATCCAAATCTGCCGCTACCAGAGAGCGGCCGGGCTCCGGATAATTTCGCCCGTGTTTGATGAAGAATTATCGTCCCTCGTTTGAAGTGTATATTTAAACCGAATGAGACCGCCGCGGCCAATCGAGCAAACATATAAATCGTCGATAAATCAACGATCGCGACGATATTTTCTCAGCTGGTTCGAACCACGGGCACCGATGTGCTTTTAACCTCCCCGGTTCACTGATTTCATCGCGGACGTACACCGCGCGCACGCTCGAGATAATGTAGCACGCAAAGTCAAGGGACCACTGAATATACGCGAATATAAATTCGAGCTTGTTGCAATTTCGACGATGGAAGACCTCGACGTACAAATTTTATAGGCGTTCAAGTAATATTTTCGAAAATTGCGACTTCCGCGAGGCAATACGAAAAGAGTAATTGAACAGTCGCGATGCGTCGTTTGAACCTGGGAATAAGTTTCTAATAATATCGGATGATAAACAAGATGCGGCGAGCATCGTACTCTTATTCTGAGCCATGCTACAATGTAACGGACGAACAGATAAATTGCCGACATTCTTCAGAATTAATTGCACGTTTAACTGGGAGTATACAGTACGGGGGACACGCGAGCTGAAATAAATTTTACGCTAATGGACTAGATGAGATACCTAGCGTCAACTTTGTCATTACAAACACGCATAAATAGCATGCGTTAGGGGCTGTTTGTCTATTGTTTGTGTTGTCTGTTTGTAAATTAAAAATAGGTACCCGTGCACCTGCACGCGGTCCTTCGGGTAAAAGTGAGCATAAATCAATGAAAAGAAATGAACCAAGATCATACAGAAAATATTTCATGCCACGCTAATAGGCAATACGAAAAGAGTAATTGAACAGTCGCGATGCGTCGTTTGAATCTGGGAATAAGTTTCTAATAATATCGGATGATAAACAAGATGCGGCGAGCATCGTACTCTTATTCTGAGCCATGCTACAATGTAACGGACGAACAGATAAATTGCCGACATTCTTCAGAATTAATTGCACGTTTAACTGGGAGTATACAGTACGGGGGACACGCGAGCTGAAATAAATTTTACGCTAATGGACTAGATGAGATACCTAGCGTCAACTTTGTCATTACAAACACGCATAAATAGCATGCGTTAGGGGCTGTTTGTCTATTGTTTGTGTTGTCTGTTTGTAAATTAAAAATAGGTACCCGTGCACCTGCACGCGGTCCTTCGGGTAAAAGTCAGCATAAATCAATTAAAAGAAATGAACCAAGATCATACAGAAAATATTTCATGCCACGCTAATTCCTCCAATTTATCTTAGCGATTGAATCGAATTTTTTCCATCGGCGTTAAATGTGCGTGTATTTGCTGTAAACTATCAACATAAATCGCACCGTTGAAAGTAGTTTACCGCTCCAGTAAATTAACATCCAGTCCACAGTGGTAAAAATCTCGGCATAGTCTCGAAAGTATAAATCTTTCGTAACGACGGGCTTAAATAATTTTCGCATACCCTCGCCCGCTAATGGATTCGGCCTAAGCTGCCGGAGAAGATTTCGGAGAATCGCGTCGAAGTGCTCGCGAGATCCGCGGGGTAAAAAGCGGGGGGGAAGCTACCACTCGACGGCGCGGCGAATACTTCGTGTACCGACTCGCGGAAAATTATACGTCCCTCAAATTATTCGCTAAGAAACGAGGAGAATCGAACGAGGCAGCCGGCGATCCATCATCCCGGGTTTCCGCGAGAAATTTCACGCCGGACGAACTCCTCGTCCTCCTCGCCCTCTCCTTTCCCTCGCGTGCATCTCGTTCCGGACGCCGCATTCTCTTTGCCTACACTCCGCGGTTTCCCTCCCCCGGTTTCGCGTGCAGCGCCAGAAAGAATTCGAGATTTACAACGTGGCCTGATACACTCGCAACGAGAGGACCATACATCATCCAAAGCCGTCCGGAATTTATCCTACAGCCGAGTTAACGCGCACGAAGTATGTACACATCACCACCGCACCACGTGCCCCTCCGCTAAACTCGAGTACTTTGTTAGACAGACTGTCCGATGAATTATGGAACCTCAACTCTATCAGCGATGAACTTTCATCCTGTGCAACTTAATGGATAAGACACGTTCAAACGGTGAACTTTCAACAACACGTCTAAAAAGATTAGTAGACGTATTAAAAAAGAAGTGCAATCTTAAATCGCAGACCGAACGTTAACAGTAAGTGACTTGAGATTGAATGCTTCCTAATCCTTTATTACATACACGAAACGTTAGCGAGTAGCGAAGGGAAGTGTAAATTTGATATCCCGGCGACGACGTTTCGAGATTGCAAACTTCTTTAACTTCGACCTAATTGAACTCGGTTCCGCTCACGAAACGACCGGCTAGAAGTATATATTTTAAGGGGAAGAAGAACGGCGAGGCGGGAATAATTCGAAACGACACGGTTACGAAATTTCCGGGGCTGATCGCGGGACGAGTTAACGAGAAACGCGATACTGGAGGAAATTATGAATTTACAATTCGTTCGGTATCTTTCTTCCTGCGATCCGATCGAAGATCGAGAGAGGGAAAGGAACCGCAGTTACGATCACCAGCGCCCCGGGGCCGATCTTTATCCCTCGGGCGTCGTCGTCGTCGTCGTCGTCGTCGTCTTCGTCGTGTCGCATCGGCTGCCTACGCACGAACGTCCCCGGGTTGACGGACGTCTGAATGTGCATGCGCGCAGCTGCATTTCACGCGAGACACCCACCGGCAATTATGCGCACGGTGAAACGCTACGAGGGTGAAAAAGAAATCGCGAAGGAGCGTAAGTAGAAACCGCGCGCGGCTACCTACGATACACGCGCGCCCGGTATACGTGGAAAAGACCACGACGACTATTTGTCAACGGCTGAGAGACGGCGGATCTTGCCCACGGGCCTCTTCCACGGAGAAAAAGCGGGAGGACACGGGGAGGGAAGAAGAGGAGAAGGACTCTTCCTCGTTCGAGCCGGGGGACGGGGCACGTTCTTCTTACGTGAGGATCGCTGGTACAAATCGTCGCGGTGAGATCAAAAACCGCCGTGCGTTCGCTTTCAGTGCCGACAACCGGGAGGCCAACAGATAATCCGACGTATAATTTCGTCACCGAGCAACGCGTTTGTTCAAAACCCCTCTTCGATTCTCGTGGAAATATCCCCGTATAAATCCGAACGTAAAAGGAGCACGAAATAGTCGCCTACAGTGAAATAAATCCGTTTCCATCGTGACGATTTTAGAACGAAAAATCGCATCACAGCAGGCACGATGCATGGATACAAAGGACTTCATTTACCACACTGCCGTGACAAAGGTTTTATATGCAGTCCGACGATGAAATTAATTAACAACCGATTGATCTACAAGAACTTTTCAATTTGTATCGACTCTCGGCACATAGGTTGCAACGCACGACAGAGTTTGATAACGAGTATTTTGTACGGTGTCATGTAGGAAATCCGAGCGATTACGCGTGATAACGGACCAGGCCCGAACAGCAGCTGGCCGGCTTTCAGATTTACGATGCTCCGAAAGGTACAGAGACCGGCGGCGGCGCGTTGCGCAACCGTGAATTCCAGTTCCGAGCTGTTGCTGCCCGACAGCGAGTTTTATTACGCATCTGGTTTGATGAAATAATAGAGCCGAGGCCTAATACGGTCCGCGTCTGGTATTTAAATACGTACGTACCGATCGTGACTATTGGTAACCGCATGAGCGTGAACGAGAACCGATACGTTGCCCCGTGCCAGCTTGAAGAGAAGAAAGGAGGGAAAAAAGGCACGGGGTTGTCCGTAGCTCGAATGCCATGCATTTTCTCTCCCCGTTGTCTCTCGCTCCGGGAAGCGATTTTTCCAGCTAAAATAACCGTTCTCCTCGTAGGTACTAAGGTTGACGTGGTATCAGCCTTGCAAGGCTGCTGCTGACAAGGCGACCTCGCCACGAGTCGGGACAGTAAACCCGCTGCAACGCGGCATTCCCAGGTACGTGTGCGTTCAACGAATCGCGACACCGGTGTCCAGACAAGTCACGAGGGACATTCTGCTCTAATTTTTCATCGAGCCGGGTATGGAATCGGCCGGGCATTACCCGCGATCATTCAGAGGCTTGGAACACGTGGCCGGTCGAACGGTACGTGCATATACACGCGGTCTCTCTCCCCGCGCGATTTCGATCGACTCCTAATAGCTGGTATGTAGTGTGGCTCTATTGACAGTAAACGCGGCGGAAAAATGAAACAGTTCATTCAGCTGTCTTCATATTTCAATTGCTTATATATCTCGGCCGAGAATAAGCCCGAGACTGATACGGATAATCGGGACAGGACATATGCAAATCCGTTCGCTTCGCGGTTTTCTATAAATTAACTATGATCGAACGATGGTCTTAAAATATGCGATATTATTGCCTTGCTGATTGAAAAACAACCGGTCGGACGGTTGATTCTAAAACTTGTTTGTCTAGTAGAATGTGATTCCGATGCGGGAACCAGGCAATAACAGATGACTTTTGCATTATCATCTTTTATACTTTGAAATTGAGAAAATGACAAAGGAACGGGTTGCGCAATCGGCCGCAACGTAACTCGCTGCGCGTTCTATGCACATACGGCATTACTCATCGCAATTGCACCCTTTCTACGGCCGCAATTACAACAGCTGCTTATTTCCCTTTTCTTTTCGACCGGTAGGGTATCCCTCGCAGTTGTGTATACATCCAAGATATCATTCGCACCGTAACACAACTTAATTCTACACAATACACTTCGGGGACAGATGCACGTATTTACTGTCCATCACGATCGCAATTTCCATCACCGTCTCCATCATCCTCGTCCTCGTCCTCCTCATCATCATCATCATCATCATCATCATCATCATCATCATAATAATCATCATCCAGATCGGACCTCCCGGCAATACGTTACATACGTACGTATCTCCGTTCAGGAATCTAGAGGAACGAGTCATACGAACGTAGGTACGTAATACCGAGAATCGAATGTAATTGGGGGAGGAAATGCTCGTGGCAACGCGCGCTTACGTAGTATTGTACGCATTAAACGTACATGTAATTTCTCGGAATTACATTTATATACCGAAGTCTCGCCGTACAGTACCCTACTTAAACCGAACATCTGCCCCTCTGTCTTGGAGGAATCGGGCGTCGCGTCGTCGTCCCTTTCTCGCGTCCACGGACTCAATTATGCCTAATTATTTGTTGCATTTTGAAATGCACCCGTACGCGACCACTTCCTGCTCTCCCTTTTTACACGCGTAATTGAATGCGTGTCTCCTTATTTATACGCGACGGACGAGCAGAAAAATCAATTTCGTCTTCTCTTTCGGTTTTAATAATAAGATAAGGGCTTTTGACGTAAATTGGGAACTAGTTACGAACGGGGACAAGACGAGATGGATAAAAACGTATTTTAATTATCGCGAATGAAAAATTAATTCGGACAGCGGAGGGTATCCCGATTGTTCGGTCGTAACAAGCGAAAGTTGCATAACTGATCGAGACTATGGTCGACTCAGGCACTCCCCCATTATGAAATTCCAGCTTAATAGGCTTCCGGCTAAGCGTGCGTGGCTAATCAGACCCAGCGGCCTAAATTCCATCCTATCCTGCTCTAATTGTCATTCAAGTTGCCGCGGCTAACTTTTTTCCAATCGGGTTTTTCAACCGTGATCTCGCAACGAGACAGCCCAGACTAGATTCCAAGGAAACAAGACCGTCGGCCGTTCCGAATGGGCATTTTAGACAGAACTTCATCGTAGAACGTCCTATTTAAACTCCTTTTTATTTTAACCCTGCAATTTTTACCCAATGGCACTCCTATTTATATGTCCAACTCCGAGGTCCAGGCAGTATCCTACGGACGCGGGTCCGCACTCGAGGACCGAGCGAGCGCTCGAAGGCGCAGATCGATCCCACAGGAGCTCTCGTCGGAGAACGATACGCGAAACGTTTGAAGAGAGGCAGCGTCGGCGTTACGCGGCTAACGATCAATTAGGAGGCGAACCACGACGAGTCAATCGGCAGGGAAGAAGCAACGACAAACGAAGGGAGTACGTAGCGGCAGATGGGGGATCGAGGGGGGATCGAGATACCCGGGAACCGATCCCTGACGAGGTCGACGCCGCTAATTCCTCGGGGTCGAATCGTGCAGCGACCACGCTCGCGATTGGTCCACACACCCGGTGTCGGCCCCTTTTGTTCTTTTCACCAAGAACCGGCGGATATGTGCAGAGCAACCTGACGACGATCGTGATATGCCAACTGGCGCCCACGCTCCTGCCCGCGACTTGAGACGTGTTCCTTCGCTACCTTCCCGGCCCTGACCTGCCATCACCTCCGCCGAGAGCACCCTTTCGAGAAAACACTCTTTTATTTGTCCACGCTGATTACGCGGCCAGGTGTTGCCGCGTACGGTTCTGCCATTTCTCAAAATACACTTGTACCGGTTTCATTCACCGGCATTAATGATGATGGATCGACTACCCGATGGAATCAGATAGCGGCTACGAGAAATAATTGGGAATGTACCCTGATTGAATCCATATGAACGTTCCCATCCGCGAGTGAGCGATAATTTCGTTTTTAACCTGACAACGGCCGTGTTCCGTTGCGAAACGCGTATGGAAAGAGCCGGGCTCTTAATATCGGTTTGATTAATAGCTATCTAAAATGATGTAAAATCGTCAGCATTCACGGCCAGCGAGTTGAATCGCGTACGATGTTGAAACATTTAAAGGAGAATGAAGTACGGAACAATGGCAGTACAGAGAATTGTCTCAGGAAGTTTTCGATGACGTTCAATCATCGTGGAAGAGAAGTGGACGGCGACGGACCGCGGTTAGTCAAAGCTGGCGATCAGGGGAAAAGAAGTATCGATGGCTGACGATTGCGTTCACCATCTACTGCGATCTCTCCCACTACACGCGGCCTGTCTATCCTCCTACTCTTTGCGGGGGCCACCTCTTCCTGGAAAGTGTACCATCGCCGACCATTGGATGCCATGGAAATCAAGGGTACCAATTGGACAACACTCAGGCCTCTCTAACGTTCACCGGTGAACAAGAATCCTCGCGAACTCACGGAGGAACGAATTCAACGCGCGGCACACGCGATGCACGTGCAGATGCGGCCCGATGCAGTCACGATGCGTTATCGGCATCGAATCGGCGACGTCACGCCTTCGGGTTGCACGAAGCGTTTATGTTAATTACCCGCGACCTTCGTTGAAACCGATAGCTTCGCGCGTCAGCTGGAAAAATGTCCGACGTTCCCTTCGACAATGATCACGCGGACGTAAAAGAAGGCTCGTTGGATAAGATCGATTTATACAAAAGGGAACAGCGATTTCAATTACGCTTCTTCACAATTATTCCATTCCTTTCATATCCGACGATAGCGTTTCCGTCTCGAACGCGAACGCGATCGAGTTCAATCGAACGCTCAAGGCTTGGAATTCCGCACGCTCGCAATTAGATACGTGCCGTGAAAAAGAAGAAACGCGTGCACCATGAATATTTGAGCGACAGGCCGGGGAGGCAACGACCGCAGGTGAAAATTGAATTAAAACCGATTTCACGGAATCCGGACGTTCCCGCGGAACAATTAACCGCGCGGCGAACGTAATCACGCAGGATCACGCCGAGACGAGACGAAGAAGGGCTGTTCGAAAACGGTGACGCGCGGACAACGATTTGTGGTCTACAATCCGAGAACTTTTCTCCGGGTCGCGTACCTAATGCGGTGATAAACGTTACCCGGGAAAAAGGCAGGAAATATAAGCCAGGCTTGCGTTACCGGGAACGAGTTATGCGATTAAGACACCGGGTGAAAATCTCGGCGTGCTTCTACCATACCGGTATTCAAAGAACCGGGACAGCGAAGTCGGGTCTCTCAGGTATTTCGCTTCTACGGCGCGGCCGCGGTATGGGGACACGTTACGCTGATCCCGTATTCCGTGACATCGGTGCCGTTTTTCCAGAAAATCCGAGGAATGCTCGAGATCCACGGCGAACACAGGTACCGGGCAGTAGGAGAAGAAAAAAAAGAACAGAGGGGGCCGAATTACGTAAGTGTTTTCGTGCGATTCACGTTCCCCGCGTGCCGAGGGGTATCGCTATCTTGAGACACCCAGGAATCTTTCTACCCTGTTGCAATTTCGATAGCGTTTCTTCGCGGAAAATCTCGCGTGTTGCAACGACCCCGCGATCAAAGAAAGCGTTTAAGCGAATCAAAACTTTCCCGTTGTCTTGCAAATTGCGTAATTTGTCGACTGGACGCTGGCCGCTTTTTACCACCGGCGAACAACGAAAGGAACTCGGCCGGGTGATTGAATCACCGTAACCGGGTATAATGTAACGTAGGTCGCGTTTGTCCCCCGGCCGGGAAGCTTCCTTACTTAGAACGGCGTCGCTCTTGTAAGTGATTCGGATTCCTGCGTAGAATCACGAAACACGCACGGAACACGGGCCGCGGAACGATAGGGTAAGAAGGGCGTGCAAGGAAACCGAGTTTACGAGATGATTGTCCTAGAGGTCCTATTCATTCGGCATGGAATCTCCGAGCGGATCTCTATTGTAGATTATTCCATTGTCCATTGTCGCGGTCTCCCCAACGACCGAGCTTCTTCAGCCTTTACTTGACGACAGTGAAAAACAGAGTTACCAACGAAAACGCCTGGGTATAAGCAGGAAAAAACAAATTTCTTCAATTGAACAGGTAAAAACACGTAATTCCACGAAGATAAGGGAATAACATGAGCCAAATTATTCTATGTATATGCACCATGTACGAACTTTTCCTTTTGAGAAGCATCGACGGTTAAAGTCGTCGATGGTATTAAACTATTACAGGAGACGGTGAAAATACACTAAAAAGTCGTACATCCTGCATGCCGTCGATGCAAATCAGCCCGATCGGCACCTGCGCGTGGGTACACACGACTATGCGTGTAACATCGACGAAACGCGGCCGATGGCATCGTATTTTAGATCTTATCAGAAGGATATTTTACCCACGATACCCCGATCGAGGCAATTATTGCTAACTGACAAATTTTTGTATCCGCCGCAATTCACGTTAATAGTTGCCAGGCGTAATTAATGGTCTAGTGTTTCGGTCGGGGACTTCACATAAATTTACTGTATTCAACTTATTGTATCGGGGATTAATTCGATGGATCGTGAAAAATGTTTGCGCTTACGGAATATGGGGTGTCAATCTAATCACGTTGTAAATCAAGAATAAATCGAGAATAATTGCACGGTGCAGCCAGGCTATTCATCACTCGCCGTAACAACCCAATCCTTAGGGTCGGTTTAATTGCGTTCGATTTCCCAGATCGTTAAGCATTTATCGAATATTTAGACCGTTGCGGCGGACGTCTTTGCCTGTTTAGGCGAATGGCCGGGATTCCGTGGAACGGAGCCGGCGTAATCGAAATATTTATTGGATAAGGAATTAACGGAAACGCGCGGGCTCGCGGACGAAGTCTTGACAACGGCATAATTCGCGTGCTTCGCTCACGGTACACGGACATATATCCACGGTAATTCGAGAAACATGACTCAAGTCCCAACGGAGCGCTACATCACGGCCACCAGTTTCTTGGCAGATATCGCCGCGGCGCACAGTGTCGGCTTCCCTTTGCTACTTTACCTGCCTTTTTACTTTTACCCCCTTCCCGTCGAGTCCCTTTCCCGTCCCGCGTTTACCCCCGCGTCTTGTCAACCGGAGTCTTAACCCCTTCCGTTGCAGATTAACCGACTGTGACGACTTTTCGTCGCGACGCGTGTCAACCACCTTTCCCTTTCCTTGTAAACCGACGTTCAAGACGTTTTCAGTGCTCACCGGGGCTGATCGAAGTTGACGTTCATTTGAAAAGCGAAACGGCACAAGTCACGCGTTTCCATTTTCGAAACATTGCCGTTTGATGTTTTAACCATTGAAACCAACGTCTTCCGCTCGTATATGTATATGCAATGATTTACGGAACAAGAAATAACTTGGCGAAATCCAAAGTCAAATAAACGTGGCTCGCGAGCGCTTTCAAGAATTGCTCGGAGACCATATATCTTTGGGATAACTATATCAATGGCAGTAACTTAAAACGAAATCGCATCCAGACGACAAATCTAATTGTCCAACATTTGTATTTATGAAATACAATATTCCGTCTTTATAAATATAGTAATTCGCCGGGTTTAAATATCTGCACTACACTCTGCGTTTACGACAGAGGAGCAATTATTCATATTATTGAATGACGCGCGTACAGGGACCCGTGGTAGAACAATAAAACCAGGATATACATGCACGTGTACACACGTACGTGCTGTTCGTAAATCATGTTTAAACCCCATGGTATTTTACGTTACCGTTCCGCGATCCAATGTAATGACTTTCAATACTTCGTCGCCACGTCGAACACTCGAATGTGTTTCGCGTAATGATCTCGCGCGATTTTTACCCACGAAACAAGTTCCAACTCTAAATAGTTGGTCAACGATACAACAATGTAGCCGTAATGGATACACGCCAGCCGTCCAACCATGAAAAATGGTACCAGGCAATTTATTGCCATTTTTCGAGCAGAAAATAAATTGCACCAAGACGAAATGGTGAAACAACCACGCAACCGGATGCACAGTTATCTACGTATTGATAGTTCTCTAGTCTGTCTTTGTCAAACATCGTTTGCTATCGTTAGAGAGAAACTTAGAAAACGTTGTAATCAATTATTCCGGTCTATTGTCGAATAAGAAATTATCACGCAATGGCCGATTACGAGATTCGACGCTTGGCACAAAAGCATCAACCACCTGTCGACAATTTTCTGATTCTTGTCTCGGTACGAAAGAACACATGTAACATTATGCCACGGCTATCCGAAATGTACACGAACCAAAGTATATCCGTGTATGTATGCTAATCGCCACGCGTACACGGACATTCAACCCTCTCGACGAGCAAGAGAGTATAATAATCCTCGGTCCGAACGCGTGTTTTTATCTGGAAATTTATCTGAGCGCAATCTGCGAATTGTTCCGCGTATTCCTTGACCGCGTCGCGTGAGCATTATAGATAACCGAAAAGAGCATTGTACGCCTTTCAAAAGCATATGTAATTCACGAATAGCCACGATTCGTGACTCACGAATCATTTTCCACGCTTTGTTCCTCATAAATACACTTTCATTTATCTTATCCTTCTTACAATTATAAGAAAAATCATCTCAGAAATGGATCGTTCATGGACGATCAATCAGCGTAAAGAAGATAAAATAATCGGCACTTACCTTATTAATCCGGTGTCCTTATGCTTGCCGACGACGAAGGTTTGCACGGAGTCGACCATCTGATTAGCCCACGGTGGTTTGACCCAGATCAGGTGCTTCAAGTGGCCAGCGTACGCAGCGGGTAACATCCAGTTCTCGATACTAATTTCGCTATTAATAATAGTATACAGTTTAATATCCCAGAAATAATCCAACTTTTTAACGTATTTACCGTCTTTTCAATTTATATTAACCAATTCGATAAACATGTTACAAGAAATGAAATTTTGTCGACATCTTTTTACGTATTTAGTAAATACTTCATGCGTTATCAAAAGCTATGACGTGTATGACGAATAGGAATGCTATAAAATTGTATTAGTGTATGCATAAAGAAAATGTTAATACCTAAACAACTGATTTTTGTCTAATACTGTGTCCGCCGGCATTGTTTTCGGTATGAGCATATCGGGATGAGAGTCTAGATGCACGAACACGTTTCCCGCAAACGGGAGATGCTTCGATCCTATGCACCGATAAATGAAGCGTAGCACCTGCCGAAAAAGTAAACGATTTCTCAAAAATGCAGAATTTTTAAATACTTACGACTTTGACCTGCTCAAGTTCAACTAACAAACGCTCGGTCATGTGACCGGTCACGTGATTTAGCGTCGAGCATACGTAGCGCCCCTGGCGTGTCAACGAGAAAACTCAAGCAAGCCGAGTCGCGATATAAACAAACCGAGAATGGTTGATCATTCGAAAAGCGCACCTCGTCGTGGGGTTCTACGACGAGAATCGGGACCTTCTTGAAATATTTTAGAGTGAACGACATATTGCTTGCCGGATGTAGAGCGCGACCGAACGTGATCCGCGAGAAACGATAACGATACAATTTACTAATTAACACTGCACTACACTCGCGAACGCGATTAAGAGACTCCTTCACGCGAAAGCACGTGGTAACCGACTGAAGTACACTAGGCGGGCTGCTTAAACGATTATTTTGCGAATAAAGGACGGACACAACGCGAGTGCGTACCCTAAATTCTCACGAGACGAGTTTCGTAAGGTGGTTTTTTTTTCTCCACCTGGACCCCTTGAAACGCCTTAGAAACCTGATCCCCCTAACTCACGACCGGCACATGACATTCAAAAACATGAAATATAAACATTTAACACATTTTTTCTTTCTTTATTTTCAGATATTATAACTAACGTACAGAGTTCTGAAAACATTTTAATTGTACAATAGTATTGTATTTACAATGTAGTAAAACAATTCTTATTTTTAAAGTACATTGATGGATAGACATTAACAAAAAATCCACAAGTTCCAACTTCTTATCTCATTTAGGATTTTATTAATTTTAATTAATGATAATTATGCCTCGTTTAATTATGAAACATTTCTGATTTGTACAATTCTAAATGAAGTTGATCTGTTTCAATTCTTAAAGATGACAAAAACTGCTCAATTTCAGTCATTTCATTTTCACTTGATGAATCAGATAAATTACATGTGTTTCTCGAAAAAGAAAGATTTAAATTATTATTAAGAGAACGTGCATGATTTCCCGTTTCAGTACTATAAGGAATGTTACTCATATGACTTTCATATTGCGTCTTTACAGACTTTTGATTTTCGTTAGAATCAAAGTCAGAATTCTGCCGTTCGTTGTGTACACGTGATTCCCGAGTGTTAAATTCCTTTTTATTCGAGCACAAATTTGATTTCGGTGACGATCTTAATTGTTTCTCAGGTTTAGATCTATTTTCACATTCATCAATGTCATCTATTTGTTCACATGCAATATTGTTAGATTGAGATGTATGATCATATGAATGTTGTTCCTTATCTTTAATCAGATTATTTCTTTTTGGAAACTTTCTCCGTTGATGGAAATTATTCTTTGCGTATGCTTTCTCATTAGGTTTGTCATTGTCGTTATTTTCACTTGACAGAGTGCTTGACGTGCTACTGTATTCACGATTTTCACGAGGCACAGATTCTTTTTCAATAGAATCATCCAATTCAGTTAACGTTGAATCACTAGAACTGCTGCTACTCGCAGTATTTACCATGCTTTCATTTATAATTACATTTTGCTCATCTGTATCATTTACATTTTCAGCATTAGGAGACTTACTGTGCGAAACTAAATTTTCAATTTCATCACCTATTTGTTGTTCCACAGAACTGTCCTCTGTTTCTTTATTTAAATATAAACTTTTTATTGTTGCCACTAAATCATCAACTGAAATAATCTCAGAATTATCTTTTAGTCTTTCTAGAATGCTACGTTCTTTGGCTTCATCCAAAAACGCCACGTAATCTATTATTTGCAATATCTTGTTTCTGGGATTTGGGTTCGAATGTAAATATCGCAAAGCTTTAAGATAATCTTCAGCATCAGTTTCGGGTATCATCAAATTCGGCATGTACGAATCTTCTTTAACAGGATACGGAAAATATGCTTTAAATTTCTCTCCAGGTCTCCGATGGACACTTTTAAAATCTTCTATCATTTTATACATTTGAAGTACATTCGAATCCCCGGAACTTACGAAGTAGGAATAAGTATCGTCTATTTCATCGTCGTTCCGTATCTCTGGATAAACGCACAAGAGCGCCTGTTTTTGTATTTTGTAAAATATTCTAAGCATTCGAAAGTGTTCTTGGTATATCAACTTTTGAATGGATTCCGTCGTTGATTGCAGTACATTATCCAGCAGTTTTATTTCAAAATCAAGTTTCTGTTTCCAGCTAAGCGCCTCTTTTACTACTTCTTCATCATTCAAATGTGATTTACTCTGAATTGTATTCAAATTTTTTGTATAATAATGCGTAAGATAATGATTCAGTTCATTTAAAAATATCGTATTCTCATCATTTTTCATTTCATTCGTCAAATCATCAATCGCACCGTTATTTTCTATACAATGAGTCTTCTGCATTTCATCAGGTACAGGATCAAGACGTGAACTATTATCCACGTCATGGGTTAAAGAATTTTCTTCAACACTTTTGCCATCAACATTATATTTCACATATTCAATAATTTTGTCAATATCGCAGCTCGACAAATTGTTTTCTTGAACATCTGTTAAATCAACTTCGAATACTACGTTTTCATTATTTTTCTGCCAAGTAGAGAGATTGTTTTCGGGAAAATCTAATTTAAAGGCATGTATAACTTTTGGTTTGGACAGACTATACGACGCAGGTGTCTTCTGCTTATCTACTTTCTTATTTTCTTGAATATCTTCAAACTTGTTTATTGCAACAGTACCATTCACAAATAAAGAACTAACTTTTATCTTTTGTAAGATAAGCTCTTCTAAATCTGAATTATGGAGATTATTAACATGTTTAACTATATCACTCTTTGGTTTTTTCTCATTAGAACAATTCTTGTTAATCATATCTTCCTTGTTCGTGTCATCTGATGTCTCATTTGTCTCTGACTTTATTTTATTCAATAGATTGGCATTGATACCAGTCGTGGAGTCATTTTTTATTTCAATAATAGATTCATTCTTAATCTGATTTTCATTGTTGTCTGATTTTGCACAAAGTTTTTCGAATTCTGTGCTAGGCACAGACCAGATATCGTCTGGGTACTCCGGAGGGAGTTTCAGTACGTAAAATTGTTGACCACCTACACACGTTAACAACTGTTGAAATGTTTCGAGCTCGTGTTCGGCAACTATTGTTATTGAAATTCCGTAAGATCCGAAACGTCCAGCTCTGCCTATCCGGTGCAAATATGTTGGCGCATCTATGGGTAAATCAAGATTTACAACTAAATTTACATTATCCGCATCTATACCTCTCGCGGTCAAATCGGTCGTCAACATTATTCTACATTTAAAGTTTTTTAATTTATTAATGGCTTCGAGTCTTTTATTCATATCCTGATTTCCAGCGATAAAGGTTGCTTGTAATCCTATGGAATTAATTTTATTGCACACCGATTGAGCCCTGTAAAACAAGAGTTTATTTCAAGTATATGAATAAAAACTATTGGAAGAACATAAATTATAAGAAAACTCACCTTGACTGGTAGTTTGAAAACACTAAGCTTTGTTTGAATGGAATTTTATTAAATATTTTTATTAATTCGTCTACCTTTATTTGAACCTGGAACATATTTTTATGTACATATACCGCGGGAGGAAACAATTTTATACAACAGAAATAAATCATACCTGTTTCATAGCATTCGGATGTGAAGGAACTATTGTTACAAATTGCCTGAGGCCAATAAGTATTGGTTCATCGTTATCTGGAGATGCTACAACCGGAGAACACATATAAGTTTGTAAAAATGATTCTAAATCACCAGGATAAGTAGCACTTGATGCTATAATTTGTTTATTCAATGGTAATTTTGAGAAGATGTAACTGAAAATTCAATACGTTACAAATTATTTCCTTGCATTTCATGCAATCTCGACATATATATTTTCATTGTACTAACTTGATATCCTTTTGAAAACTGATTTCCATTAATTTATCTGCCTCATCGAGAACAAATAATCGCACATTATCAACTTTTAAAAAACCTTTCTCAACTAAATGTCTGATCCTGCCTGGTGCACCAACAGCTATATGACAATCTTTTAATTTCTTTTTGTCCCCTTCTATAGCTGTTCCTCCTATGAATACTTCAACCTTCAAACCTGAATTAATAAAAAACAATTTCACATCACTTATAGAATACAATTTCAAATAAATAAACAGTGTTTCCATACCTTTAATTTCACAACCTATAGACGAGAAGACATGAGCAATTTGTACAGCAATTTCTCTTGTAGGTGCCAATACTAAGACTTGTACAGACGATATCTCAATATTAATCATTTCAAGTGATATTACACTAAATACTAATGTCTTTCCAGTTCCTGACTTAGCACGCATTATCAGGTCTAAAGTTACAGAAAAGTTAATGTGCTTATAGATCATTCTAATCTGTATTCAAATTACATGAAAGAAAGTAAACAAGGGTTTTATGTACCAAAACCAACTCTTCCCAGTGGAATTGCCTTCAATTGTATAGGAGAAGGCCTTTGAAAACCACATACAGACAATCCGTCCAAAATCTTTTGACAGAATCCCATTTGAAAAAATGTAACATCTTCTTGTATTCTAATATCCTTTGTTCTTGGCTTTTTATTAACATCGTGTGCAATATTCTGAGACATCGTCACTGTCACCTGTAATACAAATGAAAAAATTCGAAATTTATGTTTCAACAATGACGTTTGACCATAATGAATAAAGAATTTTAACTTTAATTAATACTTCATTCTTTATTATGGCTTGAACATCAATTAAACTTGATGTTCTCGTTGATATGATATTAATTGTTAATATAATTAACAAAAATTGTGGGTGAAAACTTACAAATATATGACCTTGTTGACCGGCCGGCTTTTGTTTGGCAAATAAGTTTATGCGAGTTTGCAAATGTCCTCCTCAAAATTCTCCTCTAAAAACGTTCGAACGTTCGCGATCGCGACCACAGCCGCAGCACTGGGATATAAAGGAGGATTTTCAACAAATATCACTATAGAATAAAATCTAGAAACAAGAATTTGTTCAAATTTCTTTTCTCAGTTTAGTTTAATCAATGCCCTAAGCACACTCGAATTTTTATTCCCAGCTTCTCCGATTCTAATGTCAGTTACATTCAGTTACATTGTAATGTTCGATATTTATTGAAATGAGTTTTTTGAATGTTTATCATCGTTTGTCATACATTTTAATACATATGAGTTTTAGATAGATAGTTTTAATACATTAAGGTAACGGATTTTAGTCACACGTGCACCACATAGATGCGTTTCATTTATTAAGCGGTGCAAGCCTCGATTTCTGTAGACGATCAGGTACGTTTATCATTCTCCTTGAAATTATTTACTTTCATTTCGTATGTTATATTGCGTGTACATTTCGTCAATATTACTTACATCCTAACAGGAACACGTCTCCGCATAAGATTTTCACTTATTAGGTTGTATCATTCCAGTATTAACTAAAAGTTAATCTTTGCAAAGGCATTGTATAGTCAAATAATTTAAACAAATAATTCTAATAATAAAACTATAATCCCCAAAAAATTTCTGTATATAAAAAACGTATTTAGATCTTTTGAAATACTTGGACATGCTCAACGTTAATAGATGAGATTCGTCACTTTCAAATCCATATACGTTAATGTTATTAATTCGTGTAATTCTTGATCTAATTATTAAAATTCTCAATGAAGGTTGTTACTTCCTAAGATGGCTGATTCGAGTGATTTGGATCGGCAAATAGAACAGCTGAAGAAGTGTGAGATTATCAAAGAAGCTGAAGTTAAAGCTCTTTGTGCAAAAGCACGTGAAATTCTTATCGAAGAAAGTAACGTGCAAAGAGTTGACTCACCGGTTACTGTAGGTTCTTAAAAATATATGAGAATTAAAAGATTATCGTATCTGTAACCGGCATTAGCTTTGTCTTATTCTTAGGTCTGCGGAGATATTCATGGACAATTCTATGACTTAAAAGAACTGTTTAAAGTTGGCGGAGATGTTCCAGAAACAAATTACCTGTTCATGGGAGATTTTGTTGATAGAGGATTTTATAGCGTTGAAACATTCCTTCTTCTCTTGGCATTGAAAGTAAATATAATAATCTTATGATAGGGAATTGAGCAGATTATTGTCATACTCTCTATAAAATAGTTAATTTATGATACCATTGCTAATAAGGGATGTGTTGTAATTACAGGTTCGTTACCCTGATAGGATTACATTAATAAGAGGAAATCATGAATCCAGACAAATTACTCAAGTTTACGGTTTTTACGACGAATGCCTTCGAAAATATGGCAGTATTACAGTTTGGCGATACTGTACGGAAATATTCGATTATTTGTCCCTTTCTGCTATAATCGATGGGAAAATATTTTGTGTTCACGGTGGATTGTCGCCGAGCATTCAAACACTTGATCAAATAAGAACGATAGACAGAAAACAAGAAGTAAGGACTGCCTTTACGTAAGGAAGGTTTAAGTCTATGGGAGAGTGATTAATCTTTCGAAAAAATTATTTTTTCATAGGTACCACATGATGGCCCAATGTGTGATTTACTTTGGTCGGATCCTGAAGATACTCAAGGTTGGGGAGTTTCGCCACGCGGAGCAGGCTACCTTTTCGGAAGCGATGTCGTAGCACAGTTCAATTCTGCAAATGATATTGACATGATATGTAGAGCGCATCAATTAGTTATGGAAGGATATAAATGGCATTTTAATGAGACTGTTTTGACTGTTTGGTCAGCACCTAATTACTGCTATAGGTATGTATCGTTACAAGAAGGAGATTTCAAATTTTTGTTGTCAAATACTCCTAACGTAATACATTTGATTTACAGATGTGGCAACGTTGCTGCAATATTAGAATTAAATGAGCATCTTCAACGGGAGTTCACAATATTTGAAGCAGCACCACAAGAAAGTCGAGGAATACCTAGCAAAAAGCCTCAGGCTGATTACTTTTTATAAAATAAATTTAATTAAAAACGACTGCATATAAACCAAAATATTTCCAAATGTTTTTTTTTTTTTGTTAAAAAGAAAAACATTATTCCAGTGTGTGACACGTATTTACATAAACAGCAGAATGTCGCATACAAAAAGGGAATATGAACGTGGGAATATTGTAGACGAAGTTGACCAATTTGTAGAGATGTGCAAGAACCTAATGATCGGGACAGGACTGGAAGATACTGGGTTGGATTCTCCAATCTCGAAAATTGTGAAATTCCCGAAGACCTCGAGATTCTCAAAGATTCATACCGATCTTGAGAAAAAAACTCGTTCCAACTTGATCCATTAATTTCAGGTTCTCGCACAGCTCCTACCAATTTGTAATTGACCATTATATCGGTAACATCAATTTGATATAACAAATATTTCAAAGGTTCATTATTATTATCGTTTTCGCAGTAACGAAATTAATATTTGAGTGCATTAAATAGCTTTATTCTGATTGAAAATTCTTGTCTGCTCATTATTTGAACTTAAATGGAATAATATAAGTTACAACAAATGTTCGATTCGATTGAAATCTTTAAAAAATGCGTGATCGTCTTTTACTGTCGTCTGGATTACAATTTTTCGCTGTATTTGATATATTCACTATATCAATATATTTAAAATTATTTAAAAGCATTAAATTTGTATCATTTGTGTATGAAATATCGTTTTATGAATTTTCAATAAATTTACTAACAAATGACTTTTGAATATTCAGAAACATCTTAAAACTAATGCTCATATTTTATCTGTTGAAGTAAAAAAATATCAATCAGATTCAATATGTATCAAATATATTTTTGGTATATATAGGAAATTATTAGTTTTCATGATATATTTGTAACAACCATTTATCACAGTGGCTAGAAGCAATAATGTAGCAATATAAAATTATATTTCATATGCATAATTATATGAAATAGAAAAATAAAAATCGACTAGGTTCAACTTAGGTTATATTATTATTGTGAGCCAGGAGCTCTCTTTTTCTTACGTTGGCAGCTATGCTATACGTAGTGTTGCATAGTGTTGCGATTTGCGATTGCTGCACATATATATATATATATGTTTGTTTTAGGATACGTGAAGTGATAAAGTGCAAAATAGTTCAATTACTTGAATAAATATTAACTATTAACGAGATCAATTAATACAAATCGTAGCTTTAAATTATCTCACTTGCACCATTTATCATGCAGTGACATAATTCGTTTGCATACTGTCATAATTACTTGTTTACATTAAAGTAACCTACAAAATTATGGATATTCCAACTCCTTCAAATGTAAATCATGGATTTTCTCATAATAACGATGCATTTTTGAATATATCTATTGAATCTCCAAATCCAGATCCATTGTCCACAAAACGAAGAAGGTGGTTATTAATTTTCTATATGCATTTTATAGCTAATGTTGTAGGCACGTTCAAAAGAAAAAGCTAACATTTTTCAGTTGAATTGAACAGCTAAGTATTAGGAAAAACCAAACAGAAACATGAAATTGAAAATGTATTTAATGTTACTTTCATTAAACTTGTAGCTCCTCACGTACAATAAAGCGTAGAAAATTTGACGATGAACTTGTCGAAACAACATTCAATTTGCAACCACCAGCCACAAGTACGAAATCTACCTCCAGATCTAGAACCGTTTCAATTTCTACTACCCCAATGGAACCTGCTGTCCCACAGCAAAATGCACCGAATCCTATTCAAGTCTCTGCAAACGTTACTCAATCAGACAAATGTAATAGGCGAACGAGTAGACCAGGGGCATCAAATGCTCCTGGTAGAAAAAACAAGAGAAACAAAAATCATTCGCATTCNGAAATTATTAGTTTTCATGATATATTTGTAACAACCATTTATCACAGTGGCTAGAAGCAATAATGTAGCAATATAAAATTATATTTCATATGCATAATTATATGAAATAGAAAAATAAAAATCGACTAGGTTCAACTTAGGTTATATTATTATTGTGAGCCAGGAGCTCTCTTTTTCTTACGTTGGCAGCTATGCTATACGTAGTGTTGCATAGTGTTGCGATTTGCGATTGCTGCACATATATACATATATGTTTGTTTTAGGATACGTGAAGTGATAAAGTGCAAAATAGTTCAATTACTTGAATAAATATTAACTATTAACGAGATCAATTAATACAAATCGTAGCTTTAAATTATCTCACTTGCACCATTTATCATGCAGTGACATAATTCGTTTGCATACTGTCATAATTACTTGTTTACATTAAAGTAACCTACAAAATTATGGATATTCCAACTCCTTCAAATGTAAATCATGGATTTTCTCATAATAACGATGCATTTTTGAATATATCTATTGAATCTCCAAATCCAGATCCATTGTCCACAAAACGAAGAAGGTGGTTATTAATTTTCTATATGCATTTTATAGCTAATGTTGTAGGCACGTTCAAAAGAAAAAGCTAACATTTTTCAGTTGAATTGAACAGCTAAGTATTAGGAAAAACCAAACAGAAACATGAAATTGAAAATGTATTTAATGTTACTTTCATTAAACTTGTAGCTCCTCACGTACAATAAAGCGTAGAAAATTTGACGATGAACTTGTCGAAACAACATTCAATTTGCAACCACCAGCCACAAGTACGAAATCTACCTCCAGATCTAGAACCGTTTCAATTTCTACTACCCCAATGGAACCTGCTGTCCCACAGCAAAATGCACCGAATCCTATTCAAGTCTCTGCAAACGTTACTCAATCAGACAAATGTAATAGGCGAACGAGTAGACCAGGGGCATCAAATGCTCCTGGTAGAAAAAACAAGAGAAACAAAAATCATTCGCATTCAGTGAATGCAACAAAAGATCTGGGAAGGTGGAAGCCAACAGACGATTTGGCATTGATTACTGGAGTACAGCAGACAAACGATTTGAGAATGGTGTTCATATTTATTAAACTTAATTCAGTGTAAAACTACATATAACAAATGAATTTTATTACTAAAATTGAAAATCGTTAAATTTATTATAACAGGTTCACAGAGGTACAAAGTTCTCTTGTCGATTCACATTGCAAGAAATACAACAGAGGTGGTACGCTTTATTGTACGACAGTGCAGTTTCCCGAGTAGCAGTTCAAGCAATGAGAAATTTACACCCAGAATTAATTGCTAGTGTCCAAGCAAGAACTTTGTATAGCAAAGCGGAGGAAGATCTGTTGGGTACAGTGAAATCGGTAAATCAGCACTACGTGTCATGAATCTGTAACTTCGTATAGATTTCTTATATAAGAAAATCTTGTTTCTCATTAGACTTCTCAGCCAACGTTAGAAGTGTTCCAAGAACTCCTCGAAGCAAACACCCACACGTTTTATTCTGCTCGAACCGCGAAAGCTTTAATGGCTCACTGGCAAATGATGAAACAATATCACCTGCTTCCTGATCAAACTGTACAAAGCTTGCCGCGCGGAGAACACGTCCTTAATTTTTCTGATGCTGAAGATATGATCAACGACGCCGAGTTAATCGAACAAAAAGATGAGTTAGTAGACGCAGAGCTCGTTGCAGCAGACAGGAGAAATAAGAGGGAGATCAAAGTATTGGAGAACGAATTGAGTAGGTGGCAAGTCCTAGTTGACAGTGTAACTGGTGTGAACCCACCAGACTTCGATAATCAAACTTTAGCAATACTTAGAGGGAGACTCGTTAGGTATTTGATGCGGTCGCGAGAGGTAATTATTCTCGAGCTACTTCAACTTTAATCACTTTTATTCTAATTAACAATTTTATATTGTGAATTGTGTAATTTTTTTTAGATTACTGTAGGTCGTTCAACGAAAGATCATAACGTCGATGTGGACTTATCGCTGGAAGGACCAGCTTGGAAAGTTTCAAGGAGGCAAGGGACAATCCGATTAAGAAATAACGGAGATTTCTTTCTTTCTTCAGAAGGGAAACGTCCGATTTTTGTAGATAGTAGACCTATTCTTGCAGGGAACAAAATGAAGCTTAATAACNTACTGTAGGTCGTTCAACGAAAGATCATAACGTCGATGTGGACTTATCGCTGGAAGGACCAGCTTGGAAAGTTTCAAGGAGGCAAGGGACAATCCGATTAAGAAATAACGGAGATTTCTTTCTTTCTTCAGAAGGGAAACGTCCGATTTTTGTAGATAGTAGACCTATTCTTGCAGGGAACAAAATGAAGCTTAATAACAATAGCGTAATCGAGGTACTGATACAATTTTTCATGTAATTACCTAAAACATAGTAAAAGTACAAAATGCATATATTATATCTCGTATATTTTAGATTGCAGGTTTAAGATTCATATTTCTGATAAATCAAGAACTAATTTCTGTCATACGTCAAGAAGTAGTGAAACTGAATTTAAAGCCGTGAATGCTTTATTTATTCGTCATTTATAATTCATTGACGCTGCTATAGCTAGTGTAATGACTCGTACATGCTGTATCGTATTACATTGACTTTTGTATAAAGTAATTGTTCGGTTAAACAAAGGTAATAAATTTTGCTCAATTTTGTATATTGTAATTCCGTTTCTTTATTAATGTCCTCTTTGTATAAGTTGGTACAAATGAGTAGTTTTTTATTTTTCATTAAATCATGAACTCCTTCGCGGTTTTACCACCAGCCACCTCTGCCCGACCATCCTCTGCCGCTCCAGCCCCAACCGCTTCTGTATCCACCGTTCCAACCATTCCAACCACTTTTCCATCCATAACGCCATGGTCTAGCATACCTTTAAGGATACCAATAATCTAACATAAATATCGTAGT
>SMSR01016024.1:142676-157487 GCA_019453355.1 Ceratina japonica | reverse complement strand
ATAAAAAGACGCCACTCCTTATCAACTAACTTTTTCCTCGAAGACATTAGCGGTCGACCTCCAAAAGAAAGACTCACAGTATGCTGAAACGTATATTAGCCTGATAAAAATCGGAGCCACAAATATTATGGTGCACGTTAAAACCGGCAAACTTTAGTTAGACCCTGGAAATTGGACTGTTCGGTCAAATAGTAAATACCATCACAGATAAAAGCTGTTTACATGGTGCCGTGTTTATTGACACTGTAAAACTAGATCTAAAATAAATTCTTCGATTCTAAACTTAGCTTATCGAGTTTCCTTCGAAAATACTGATAGTCGAAAGCTTGATACTGAGTAATGAGAATATTTTATTTTTGCATATCGGTAAGGATTAATCGGAGAAGATTCGATCGTCGATGAACGGAACAGGGTGCGAACGAGAGAGGGAAACGACCGATGAAAGAGGAAGCGAGAGATAAAGATAGGCGCGTATACGTGGCGCGCATGCCCCCATGAAGGTTCATCGGGCCTAGAGCCATTTGTGCTCGGACAATCGATTGTTTCCGACGTTTCTCCAACACGCTAAACTCGTTTCCGGTCCGATTTACTCGCGACCGGTAGGTATCCGCGATACACACCGAGAGAAGTCGACCACGAAAGCGATACGCGTTATAATTGCTCCGCGTCCTGCGCCTCGTTAAACGGACTGTTAAGAGAGGAAGAATGAGCAGAGAGACAGAACGCGAAGGACGAACGAAGGGAGGACCTCGCGTTATGTTTGTAACGAGTTTAACCCGACGCGCGTCTGTATACGCGGACCGATGTTCACGGTGCTCCATCGAGCATGAGGCATTATATGTATTATACTTTCATGACGGTACCGCGTAATGAGAGAAAGCAGATCTCGTTGCGGTGAATGCCGGTGAATTCGATCGAGGTCGCGCATCTCGCGCTAATGATCTTCTGCAGATGCGCTTTACGTTTCGCGGAGAAATTGATTAGCGAAAACGTTCGTATGCGAACTTTTTGGAAGTCCATTCTTACGTATATTTCGCGATACGATCTGTACGAGAATTCACTTATTTTTGTCGTGGAATATTGGCCTTTGAACTCGGTTTAATGGTCGGATGTTATCAGACGTTTTTGAAGATTTATAGGGGCATTAAAATTAATCTCTATCAAAAGTGTACTCGATAAAATTGACCCCAGAACTGTTCGTCTAATAGGATGTTATAAAAAAACTGTACAAGCTCCGAGCATCAAGATAGCGATAAGAAGCACATGCGCGCGGCATCGGTTTCGGATCAGGGATGATGGATCGGGGGCAGGTTGCGAGGCAACGATGTCGAAATTCTTTTCGTAGAAGACGGGTTCTAGAGGAAATAATCTAAAGCGTCCAGTTATGGCATGGGCTGGGTCGGGATTTAACGAGCCATGGAATGGAGCTGACTCATAGGAACTGCGAAGAACGCAGTTCACTAGGAAAAACAAAGTGGACTTGGTATTTAGGTTGGGAGAAGTCGGCAGCAGCCGCGAACACCTTCCTTCGCCGAGCCTTCATTACGTATCGTTCAACTGTTTCTGATTAAGCCGTGCAGTTCGGCCGAGCGCGCTTAAATTGCATGATTGATCGGCTACAGCTTTGAACCGTTGTCATCTAATTTTCACGCCTACAAATCATGAGACTGACCTTCGTGCCGGTTCAGATACGGACGATCATTGAGCGCGGATAAATCTCATAAACGGTTCCGCTACTACACGATCAATTACGTTCGGAATGGAGCGCATTCCATAATGCAATATTAGTTTCTCTACGAGTAGACAGCGGATTTTATCCATTCACAAATCAGGAATGCTTGCCGGGTATAAAAATACACAAATTATGGAATGATTCCAATATTTAAACGATATTGTAAATGAATATATTCTTTTAACTTATACCATAAATGTTTCATCTTGAAAATTCGCAATCTACTCAAGAGATTTTAATAATGACGAATTTCTCGTTTGTACGGACTTTATCCATTCACAAATGAGGAATGCTTGCCAGGTATAAAAATACACAAATTATGGAATGATTCCAATATTTAAATGATAGTGTAAATGAATATATTTTTTGAATTGATACCATGAATGTTTCATCTTGAAAATTCGCAATCTACTTAAAAGATTTTAATAATGACGAAGTTCGTTTGTAAAAATCGTTCAGAAATCTTGAAATCAGTGTACTTGGAACTTAGCTAAATCTAGTTACTAAATTCTCGAGTTCTGAGGTTGTTAAACTGATTTGCAGGTCCCAAAGTTCCAAACTTAGAGAAGTTCTCTTTAGACTCCGAATTCTCCCCTTTATTCGTTTTTTAAAACCGTTATTTCTACGAGATTATTAATGGAAATCAGAGTGTTTAAGCCGGATAACATCGAACTTTTCCAAAAGTTTATTGAGGTTTGTGCGAGTTCAAAAGTAGGTTCCGCTAGGTTAGCGTTAATTTGGAAAACCAATTCGTGTCTCTAAAGTTTCATATAGTTAGCACGCGTCGATCCCTATTGAGACAGCCGAGGCGAGTCCCATAGCTAATTAGAATTCGTAACTTCCCAGCCCATAAATAACTAGGCTGAACAATGGTTAAGGCAAGTTTGTCCCCGGTCGAGAATTTCAAGGAGTCATGCTTCACCGAGACCGCTAGCGCAATTTAAAATCGTAATAATCTACAGTAGCCAGAAACCCTCTTTCTTCGGCCGAATCCAAATATAATGACAATACTTGTCTAGCACGTTTATCTTCTAAATTCGTCGTCGTTTACGTGCGTGCACAAAGTATGTAACTCCATATTTATTAAAAAAACAAATGGTTGATGATGCAATCTCGCAAACTCGCAAATCCCTGGTTCGTAAAATCTCCGAATAACATCGCATGTTTTCAGTAACCGTGTGTCTGGAAATTCCAACGGGACGACGAATTTTCCATGTTACACAGGTAGATGCCTGCGCTTGCCTGTTTTCAGATGTGTAGGCCTTCCATGAAACTGTTTTAAAAGGCTGCGCGTGGGGAGGGGAACGGTTTACCCACATCTTCTCTACCTGCGCGTTTCCGGTAGTTTAAAGAGCCCGACCTGCCTTAACCGTGAAGCGTGCACACACATGTTCTTCTCGCACGCCTTGTTCTCTCCGTTCCTTCCATCGGCCCCGTTTGCTCGCTTTGGCTCGTCCAGTCGATGATCGAAAAGAGGCGGCAGTAGGCCAACCGTGCGTCGTTCGGAATGAAAGTCTTATTAACGCAATTTCACGTACCACAACCCCGGCGTAATTGCTGAATTAACACGCTTGCCATCTGGGGCTAATGTACGGCCGCATAATGTCGTGAAATTATTATCGCGACCATCTCGTCTGATAATATCGTGCCTCGGGGGAAATGGACATTCCTAAGAAGACTTTTGTTTATGGGATACTTTAAATTCTTGTTTAAAGAGAGTACAGCAAAATTCTCTTATGCATTCGTCAAATGATGTGTTAAATTTTCTAATTAAGTAATGGTACAGAATTAGTTTTGTAATAAAGTTCAGATAGCGTAATAACGTTTTGAAGTTTCGGGACGAGAATGCTTTTGATTCACCGTGGGAGGTGATCTCGATACGTCTTCCGGCTGTTGGAACGCGTAACTCGATTCTCTTTATTGAGGCTGCCGTACAGGCACTCAATGAGCGGCTGGTTTTTTTCTTTAATTCCCGATAATAATCTTAATCGAAATGTTAATAGAACGAACGTATTGGTGGATGCTAATAATAGAAGCGTTTTAATGGAACTTCTATTAAGCGTCCTAACAAACCCGTCACGTTCTATATCTACTTAAATTACGAGTCACCAATTCATTTGAATTTATATTTTCGTAATTATAAAGAAATTGTCCTTAAATCCTTGCTAAAAATCATATATCGATGTTTCACGTTCTTAGAACTTGGTATAAATTGAAACATGAGAAAACGAGGGTATTGCTTGTTTCCTCGCATTCCGGATCGATAAATAATTTCTCGAACGATTTGCATTATCCCTTCGGGTTTCAAGAAACTACGGCGCGAAGTATTTCAAAGAAACGTACATCTTCAACTACGATGATTATAATGGAACGCGACGATACGAATCCGTCGACTTTTTATCGTCAGCTTAATTTGAACCAGTAATATCGTCGCGTACGTGACGGAATATGCAAATGAAGTGTTTCTCGGCCGGTGAAACGGTATTGCCAACTATTATTTCGAACGGAGAGAGAATATTTCGCAGCAACCCTCTCTCGAATAGTAACCTTGAATCGGTGAACCCACATGCATTAAAATCAAACGCATTTTTCTCATGCCAATGCGTACTGCGGTGATTACCTTGCGCAGTCTGCTACGTGCCTTGCCATTTCATTATACTTGTACACCGACCCGGTCCTCTTTGTTCTTCGTGCCACGAGAATCGATACTTACGTTTTCTCTCCACTTAAAACGTTCTCCTGATATTTTGCCTGAATTCCTTAATACAATTTTTAATCCATTTGACCGAATTTGTTATTGGCGATGCAAAAATATTGGTTTGCATAATTCAAACGTGTTTCATAGCTATCGAATGCCATTTCTCTTTGATCTATCCCCTAAAGAAAATTTCGCAATCATTACTTCACGTGACTCTTTTGTGCAACTTCTTGCTTTAGAACTTAGGCAACCGCATGATCGTAGGCAGCAGTAGATGTTATCGTCAATTGAATATCCGACGGCCAGTAGCAGAATCGTTGTAGCTATACACATTTTTTTCTCATCCGTCACTGTCGCTCGTTTCGCGTTTCCTCCGGCTTCGGCGAATTGTCTGCGGTCACCCGAATCGTTCTGTTTTACCGCGGCAATTGTTTGTTATCCGACCAAATTCGTTCGTTCCGTCTTCGGTTTTTGCCACGGATCCCGTTGGAACGCGAGTTTAAGAATGTTGCAAGTGAAAGCAAGGTTGGTAGGTTACACAGGAAATTGTCTACGGGAATTCGCTTTACTGTTACTTGTAGGAAAAGTATGCAATTCATGAATTACTATATAACACCCAATGTTACAATATTTAACAGACAGAACAAATCTGTATTCCATGAATTGTAACAGATTGGGGAAAAATTCTTTGTGAGGTATAATTGAAACGCATTTTCATTGAACGACAGCAATAGATTTATTGTCATCATTTGTCAATTGAGAATATTTACGCGTTATTCAGCGTGCGGAATCTCGTTTCAGCGGGACAGTCGCGCGCGTTCGCTCTGGAAAGAAATCAATTTCGATCCGTCATTCAGCGAAAGATCGCGTTCTCCTCGTACACGTGGACAACACAAAAGAACACACAACTCGTACGTGCTACGCCTTAACACATTGAAGTTGTTTTCCATTGACGTTAGTGTACGTCAATAGGTATCGCATTATAAACCGACGCGACGCGGTTTCCGCCCGAGGACTATGTGTCCATTCGAAGACGCAATACGCGATATACCGCGTTCTTTTCCATCGCTATATAAAGCATCCTCCGTTCGATTCCGTATCGACTTGGCTCCAATCGTAGCGGCCGCTCTCTTTCTATTCAATATAGTTTCTCGCCGCGCTTCGTGAATACAGATATTACCTGTCGCCTGCACCACCTGCTTCGAATTCCCCCCTGCGGAGACTCATTCCATTCGTAACCCCCGAACAACGGGATTAGCTACAATTGATCCAGTTTTTTTTTTAAGATTAATAATAAACGCGTTATGTCGTAACTAGGTAGTTATTTCGAGAATTCCGGTTATGCCTTGGCAATAAAGATTATCGAGTATAACCATCAGAAAACAGGCAGTAATTATTCATGGACGATGATTCACGAGAATGGTATATACCGTGAAATGGAGATCAGTGAGGCCTCGATTGTCGTCGCTGTCAAAGATAACGACGACAATTGTAAAAAATACTACGCAGCCAGCTTATCAATGTNTAACTAGGTAGTTATTCCGAGAATTCCGGTTATGCCTTGGCAATAAAGATTATCGAGTATAACCATCAGAAAACAGGCAGTAATTATTCATGGACGATGATTCACGAGAATGGTATATACCGTGAAATGGAGATCAGTGAGGCCTCGATTGTCGTCGCTGTCAAAGATAACGACGACAATTGTAAAAAATACTACGCAGCCAGCTTATCAATGTCCAGCGCGAGCTCAAAGAGCTGCTGTTTCAAAATGAGCAAGAACTTGTACAATACTATACTTTGTAAACAAATAGGAAGATTTTATCTCTCGGAAAGTTCTATGGGATTCGTTAAAATTTGATGTAAAGCGGGCTGGGTCTCGTAATTGTCTGCTCATAACTTAAATTACGTTTAGTAATTGAACTTCGGTAGTAGTTGTGCCTTTCTGCCCGAGCCAAGGAGGTAGTTAACGAAGTACGAGCGATCACCTTTTAGACAGACCTTCGTCAACAAATTGGACAGCTCCAAGAACCAGCCTTTGCCTCTTCAACCTTTGAATCTTTAATCACCGGCCAGAGGGATCAACTCTCTCGCGATCCTTTGAAGATTATTTTTAAAGCAGTTTAGGGATCTCTAAATTAGATTGTTCTATCTGTTCTCGATTGGTTCGAACAACTCTGTTAACCCACTTGTATCGGCGTCAGCCGCAAATATTGTAATAATTAAATAAGATATTTCATGTAATGATCGATGCAATGATTCATATATTAATTAATACTATAGTTCTTATAACGGTTGTTGCAGTTGTTATATTAATCGATACAATACTTCACGTGATATATAATTTTTTTATTGATCAATAAATTGATTTTCAGTGTACAATTATTTTAGTGATTATGATCGGAGAAAGCGCGCGTACGTGTACGTATAACGATGCAAATGGGTTAATCTCTCGTTGATAGATTACGAGACATCAATTTCCTTTCTCCACTTTGTCTCAACTATATTACAAGACTTCCAGATCTAAGTAACGATAAACAGCCGGGTGTAATACTGCTTGGCTGCAATCTGTAACACGACACCGGTGATATTACCGTTCCCGTTACGTTTTGCACTAGTGAGCCCCTCTACTCGCGGCCGGCGAGAGAGCCGCACTCTCTAAAACCAACTCCGATGTTTAAAAGTATCGTCCGCCAGCTGGTGAATCGATGATACCATAAATCGCCAGTAATCAACGCTCACGAAACCGCGCCGTTTCGTTTCTCACGTGCCCGCATACCTACATACGTCGCGATTATTTATGCTGATGATATAATGGCCAGGTATGCGTTTACAACCGTTACGAGGCGATCTCGGTGGACAGTAATTGAAATTTATCGCTCGATAAAATTTCATTCGCGCTTTTCGATGACTGTATTCAGGGATCTAGGTAATGGTTCGTGTAATTGCGATTTAGTAGGCTTCCCGAGGAACTCTTTTGTTATTAATACCGTCTCACGTGTTTACGTCGTTACTCATGCCCAGAGATCGATCCCTTGACTTTTTAGTGAATGAACTAATATAAACTTGCCACCTCGTTGTTAAAATATGCACAACATTGAATTGTAGCATGTCGCAATTGTCACACCTGAGGGACGGGCTGACGCACTGGTCATTTAAATCAATGGCAAAACAGTGTATCATATCCGACGCAGTGGGACAAATAAGATAAACGAACAAACGTAATCACATTAAATATATTTGTTTGTTCATGCACGACATTGACCTGTAGCNAAAGCGGGCTGGGTCTCGTAATTGTCTGCTCATAACTTAAATTACGTTTAGTAATTGAACTTCGGTAGTAGTTGTGCCTTTCTGCCCGAGCCAAGGAGGTAGTTAACGAAGTACGAGCGATCACCTTTTAGACAGACCTTCGTCAACAAATTGGACAGCTCCAAGAACCAGCCTTTGCCTCTTCAACCTTTGAATCTTTAATCACCGGCCAGAGGGATCAACTCTCTCGCGATCCTTTGAAGATTATTTTTAAAGCAGTTTAGGGATCCCTAAATTAGATTGTTCTATCCGTTCTCGATTGGTTCGAACAACTCTGTTAACCCACTTGTATCGGCGTCAGCCGCAAATATTGTAATAATTAAATAAGATATTTCATGTAATGATCGATGCAATGATTCATATATTAATTAATACTATAGTTCTTATAACGGTTGTTGCAGTTGTTATATTAATCGATACAATACTTCACGTGATATATAATTTTTTTATTGATCAATAAATTGATTTTCAGTGTACAATTATTTTAGTGATTATGATCAGAGAAAGCGCGCGTACGTGTACGTATAACGATGCAAATGGGTTAATCTCTCGTTGATAGATTACGAGACATCAATTTCCTTTCTCCACTTTGTCTCAACTATATTACAAGACTTCCAGATCTAAGTAACGATAAACAGCCGGGTGTAATACTGCTTGGCTGCAATCTGTAACACGACACCGGTGATATTACCGTTCCCGTTACGTTTTGCACTAGTGAGCCCCTCTACTCGCGGCCGGCGAGAGAGCCGCACTCTCTAAAACCAACTCCGATGTTTAAAAGTATCGTCCGCCAGCTGGTGAATCGATGATACCATAAATCGCCAGTAATCAACGCTCACGAAACCGCGCCGTTTCGTTTCTCACGTGCCCGCATACCTACATACGTCGCGATTATTTATGCTGATGATATAATGGCCAGGTATGCGTTTACAACCGTTACGAGGCGATCTCGGTGGACAGTAATTGAAATTTATCGCTCGATAAAATTTCATTCGCGCTTTTCGATGACTGTATTCAGGGATCTAGGTAATGGTTCGTGTAATTGCGATTTAGTAGGCTTCCCGAGGAACTCTTTTGTTATTAATACCGTCTCACGTGTTTACGTCGTTACTCATGCCCAGAGATCGATCCCTTGACTTTTTAGTGAATGAACTAATATAAACTTGCCACCTCGTTGTTAAAATATGCACAACATTGAATTGTAGCATGTCGCAATTGTCACACCTGAGGGACGGGCTGACGCACTGGTCATTTAAATCAATGGCAAAACAGTGTATCATATCCGACGCAGTGGGACAAATAAGATAAACGAACAAACGTAATCACATTAAATATATTTGTTTGTTCATGCACGACATTGACCTGTAGCATCTCATAATTACACCTGAGAACCGGGCTGACTCACCGGTCGTTTAAATCAATAGCAAGATATAGCGGGACGAGGTAGACGAACGGACGAATGCAATTAAATATACTTAAAATTATAGCAGTAAAATTCTTCTTAACCGACTTTGTGTGTAAAATGAGTACATGGTATGTTGAACATTCTGGAGTCATTGTCATTGAAACACAGTTAGAGAAACGTCAATAGTACCCGGTCGATCGTTTCAAGTGCACAGCCTACTTTTATTTTTAAAACGATCGATATTTATCGACCATTCTTCCTTAAACCATCATTTCTTCCATTTTCTTCACGTTCTTCTTTTATTACATTTCTCGTGAAACGTCGTACGCGTTTGATGTGGTGATGATAGCTATTGATTTATTTTTATCAGTTCGTCCTTCGCTGGTCTTCCTGGTAGAATTGTCTCTAATTAAGTGTTCATGTAGATTATATGTTTCGAGTACATGAACAGGCTATGTAAATGTTGTATGTCGTCAGTGTACAGAATTTTTTATTGGCATCCTATATTGTATGTACGTATATATATATGTATATTTATTATTAAATTGCTGAGAAGACGGTGTCTCACAAGAATATAACGTGAAATATGTCAGCATGTCTTACTTAGAATATTTCACATTTCACGCTTATTGCGTTTTGACTTTATTTAAATATCCTGCGAGTACATAAAGCTCCCGTCCTAGTCGTTATGAGGAGGACGGGAAACGATAGACTGATGTGGAAGGAGTCCGGGCGTTGCATCCCGGTTATATCGCGGCAGAAATAAAGTCGCTGGAACGAATGCGGGGGTAGTAGCTTCTTAAAATAGCTCCGGCAAACTCTCAACTTGCTGATTGCGCGTATCTCTTGTATAAGAACTGAACAAAGACATCGACCTGATCATTTATTGTCGCGGAAAGTGAAAAAATAAGCGCAGTCTCTCCCGATCGAGTATTAACGTATATAATTTGTACGAGGACTTTATTGATTATATTAATTGATAAATTAAAGCAACTCGTCATTGCTAATTGCGCGTATCTCTTATATAAGAACTGAACGAAGACGTGGACCTGATCATTTATTGTCGCGGAAAGTGAAAACATAAGCGCAGTCTCTTCCCATCGGGAACATATATAATTTGTACGAGGACTTTATTGATTATATTAATTGATAAATTAAAGCAACTCGTCATTGCTAATTGCGCGTATCTCTTATATAAGAACTGAACGAAGACGTGGACCTGATCATTTATTGTCGCGGAAAGTAAAAAATAAGCGCAGTCTCTTCCCATCGAGTATTAACGTATATAATTTGTACGAGGACTTTATTGATTATGTTAATTGATAAATTAAAGCAACTCATCACTGCTGATACAGATTTAATTCAGTAATATTCTATTTAAGTATGTCTGATCTGAGACTAATGGAACATCCTGTAACAGTTGGGAAAGAGGATGATAAGCGAGGTTAAAGACAAGTAAGAAGAGCATAAGTCGTCATTTTATTCCAGAAGACGTTGATTAGGGACCGACCAATCGACGTGCTCGAAAACCCATCCGCTCCCCTCTCTCCCGTTCTTTTTTCCTTTCTACTCGGCGATCCCACATTATCGGATAATTTAAGATGGTTCCATTCGTGATGACGCTCGTTTCGGGAATGCAGGGTCGTTTAACCTTTGACACCCTCGCCGCACCGGAATCGCGTGAATAGCATCCGACGGATCTCGAGCATCCGTCCCCGCAGACACCCGTACCGCTCACCTTGATTCAATGGAACGTACGATGATTTCTTAAATTCTCCTTCCACCGTGTAATTTCCAAGACGTTTGAGAATTTATTAAGAACCACGAGCTAAATTATAGGAGCGGATTGGAAAAATAAAAAATATAATAGTATACCTGTTCGGATCGAGGAGGGTGGAGCTTATGGTAATTGAAATGCCTGACAGGATAGCCCATTGTTACCCCGTCTGGTCAATGTAATTTTATCTTTGATCGAAGACGTTATTATTGTTTTCGTTGCGCTATTTTTCCCTGCGCCTCCTCCTTATCGCGATCGATACGCTATTTATACGAGGTTCTTCACCTCTTGAAAACCTGGCTGCGATGATCGGGACCGATCATTAACGTACGTTGAATCACGTCCAGGAATTCTCCGATCGACTTCTAACCTAGCCCGACGCATCCGTCCGTATCGTAGATCGCGGTGCCGATGCGTAAGTTAACTTTAATGGAATTACATAACTCGGAGCGACGAGGGAAATTGAGCGGTGGTACCGTTATACGCAGCGGCTGCCATAATCGGACCCCGCCCATAATTAAATTACTCTTTAATTGGATTACAATGACGCGATGCACGGGGCCCACAGGTTTCCACGCGATGCATCACCCGGGCCCCTCGTGGATATTTCTTTCTTAATCGCACTCCATTATTAATACCGACCTCCGCATCTGCCGCATAAATCCTTCGCCGCCCGTAATTCTTTCCCGTTTTCTCCTACGTACAATATTTTTAGCCCACTTCCACGTAGACACACACGGTTTTCTATTTGTTCCCTGACATTTCTTCTCCTCGGATTCTTGACGTGACCTCGTTAAATTTACATACACTGGCATCGATAAAATATTTGCTTCCTCGTAATAAAAGGTGGATTTGTAGAATTTACTCATATGAAATGTTCTATTTCTCAAATCTCGATTTTCCTAAATCGAATTGCAGACGACATAATGTGTCAGTCAGACTTATAGTAAAAACGATTATTTTAATATCTAGTGCTTGAAACGTTCACTGGTTAATACATTTGATGAAATTATTTGAAATTGGTATAATTTATGGTATAATTGGTATAAGATATTGGTATAATACAATAAAACTTGAACGAAATACATATTTTATGAGAAATGTGTATTTGATAGTCACAGATTTTATGTGCGCCGACCTAATCAAATCGGCAGAATCGTAAAATGGACTTTCTGTTTTTTACGAACTGTGTTCCCTCATTCCTTCCCAGTTACAGCTAATGTAAGTTTTATGGTGGTCGCTCATAGTTAGTCATTAGTCAGTCAGACTCTTAGTAAAGACAATTAGTTTAACATAGCTAGTGCTTGAAACATTCATTAGTTAATACATTTAGGATGATGAAATTATTTGAAAGCAATTGGTATAATTACTCGAATGAAATACATATTTTACAAGAAATATGTATTTGATAGTCACAGATTTCATGTGCATGACCTAATCAAATCGGTAGAATCGTAAAATGGACTTTCCATTTTCGAGCTCTGTTCCCTCATTCCTTCCCAGTTACGGCTAAGTCTTATGGTGGTCAGGCTCGCTGTACAAATACACGAGCATCGCGCCGACATACCACCGCAATGTACCCAATTTATCCTCTTTGCCGCGGGTCTTAATTAATTAATCTTCCAATTGAACCTCATTACTGCTTATCTTATCGCGTTGGAACGCTCGAAAGACTCCACGCGGACAAACTGGCTCTCCCTTGCTCTCCTCTCTCTGCAACATTTCTCGGCCGCGAGAAATTCGTTTCGTCGCGTGGGTTCATTGCACCGTTTCAAACAGTGTAGAGAAGACGAAGAAGAGTTGGATAGTAACAGCAAGCAGCGCAATGTGGCCATACAGATTCGCGTGCATTAATCTTCGCTTTTCCCTTTGATCCTCCTCCTTTTCACCTCGCTTTTCCTTAGCCGCGTCCGTCACTATGTATACGTTTCGCCACTGTGTATAAAATTATATTCGAGTCTTATCTGGAAACGGGTCAGCGGTTCGATCGCGTGCGACGTGTTCCGGCGATACGCCGGAGAAATGATTCCAAGTCGACTTATGGAAATTGTAGCGAAACATTGAGAATTTTATGTTCATCGCATTAGCATTAGAATTTCTTATCTCTTTCATCGTTTCGTGAACTGTGTCACTTGGATTTCATAATTTTGTTACAAAGAGATTTTGAATTTTTTTGTTTCGCATATTTTCATGTATAAAATCGCCAGTATATAAATCAGTTTTGTCGTAAAAATGTTTAGTGTCTCCCGTGAGTTTTACGGTGGCTGTTATCAAGAATACGCGATGTCGTAATTGCATTGAGAGAACTCGGTTCCTCCGAGTCTCTTCCATTGTCCGGATATCAAGGGAGAATTATCTTCGAACATTTCATAAGATGTCTCACGCGGCAATGAAGGAAGTTCATTGTTCGATAGACGAGACGCGACGCGGATCTATCGGGACGTGACCATAAAAGCGGTTACTTTCAGATAATTCCGTGTGCGATGGGAAAACGAACGAGTATCCTTATCTGTTCGATAGGCTGGAATTTTCTTTCCGCCATTTGAAATAGCGTTCGATTTTAATTACGTGTAGATAACTTACGCGTAGCTCCAGAAACAAATGCTCGTACAATTATTCATATATCATTTATTAGGTCGATGCGTACGAAACGTTTTCTACAAACATAACAGTTCCTGTTTTTTGTGCAATCATTTACTAGTCAGTTCTACATATTCCCAGCATCATATTACTTGATTGCTTTGAGGAAAATAAAAGTTACAGGATTTAATACTTAGAAATACTTGGAAATAGGATGAGTAGGTAGAGACGGAGATCAAGATGAGAGATCTTCTTTGTTAGATAGATTCAAAGTGTTTGTCATTGAATTAGCTATGTCAACAGTGAAAAGTTACTTCGTCATCCAATACCATTTTTGCCACTGTGTGTGTTGTAACGTTTTGTATCTATTTTTCCTAGAAACGCATAAAATCCGCTCTGTTCATTGATCATAAACGCTAAATCTATTATAGATTATTATTTTATTTCAATACTATTACAGCTTCATTATTTTCATTACTTTCACAATGAAATTTCAAATATAAAATGACATAATATTCCAATCGGGTAAATAAATTGCAGGATCGTTGTGCGTTAAACCATGTCATTTTCATTTTGATTCGTAAACGATTTTCAATCGGGCAATTTAAACTTGAGGAACTAAGTATTTGTACAACGGCGTTTGAGACGATATCGAGGAAGCGGTAGCCCGTGAAACGTTGCCGGTGTGTTGCACGTTGACGCGGAAACGCGGTGAACAAGGTGAACTATCTGGACACGCACGTGTTGAACCGGTGGCCGACATGTGCGGCGTCGAGTGTCGATCGTTGAGGTAGGCCGGCCACCGACCTCTCCACCGAGTTCTACACTCGGTCTCCGCTTCTCGACCGGTGTCTCCTGGCCGACTGGATTTTTTATCGTTTGCATGCGTTCTGTCTGTTTCGAATACGTGCAGTGACTCATCAATATACGCGTCAAACGCTTCTCTGGACGTGCTACTTATTTATTGAAATGGTGACACATATTTTAGACATTTGAGATAGACTGCTCGTTTGTCAATCTAATTTAGTAATTTCAAGTTGATAAAATTGATTGATGTCAGTGACGTTCAGGTGAATTTACTGTAGGTGCCGACTAATATTTTTGCTCTACTTCCGTTTCCATACAAGTTGCATTTATCTCAATCGCGGTTAACTGCAGCAGTATAAATCATTTTATGCATGCAGTAATACAACGAATTACGCGATTAGCCGACATAATGGAATTAAATCTCTGGCTGCGTTCATGAATCCAGTTTTGTGAAATTGTATTATACCATTCGAATGGCGTACAATTTTTTACTTGACCCA
>SMSR01016024.1:105105-135618 GCA_019453355.1 Ceratina japonica | reverse complement strand
CCTGCATTTAATATGATAAGTGGCATTGTTCAACCCGAACTTCTTTTCAGATATAGATAGATTCCGTGTCTCGAGAAAATCGCTTTGCTTCGATCTCGGTACCGACACCCACTTTACCCCCGCATTTACTTTTTCTGTCTCTCCCTCCCTCTCTCTCTCTCTCTCTCTCTCTCTCTCTCTCTCGTGGGTTCGTTTGCTCTCCCTCTCGAATCCGTTGCTCCCCTCGATATGCACGCGAACGTGCACACAGGAGGAGCATGCGCGTACCAACGTAACGCTTATCCAGACTCGGAACTGGAACCGCGAAAAAACGGAGGGCAGCTGCCCCGCGGTAATTTCTACTCCACCTACTGGCTGCACACATAGATACGTACATCCACGCCGGCTTCCCTTCTCTGCTCGACTTTTCATCTCTCGAAATTGATACACGCTTCTCCGCGCGATATTCCACCGCGCGCTGCGCCGCCGGTTCTCGCCCTCTTCTTCCCATCCGTCCGTGGTCATTATGCGCTTTTCAATGCACCGCGGACGGTTTTTAACGATCATCGAGCCGGTCGGTGCGCATCGGCCGCCATCTACGAGACCGCGGACCCGCGAATTAATCACCGCCGAACCGTGTCCATCGATTTTACACCGGCGTCTACGATTTAAATCCGCCGAGGCTCGCTTAACGCAGGCGTCTTCGCCCCACTTAGTGTATACGTGTTTCTACCTCGTTTAACATGCAGATTTCATAACCACCAGTTTGTAGGGTTGATATCGCAACACCGTATCGGATGCTGATTCTGATAGTCTGCGGGTTTGTTTGCGTTTACGAGAAACATAATTGTGCCGATTAATTCATTCGCTATGGGAAAGCGTGGAAAGTGTTAGAAGGAAACTGAATGGTATATTTAATGAGTGAAAGCAAAGGTTATCTAAATTTCGCGTTGCATAAAATTCTGCGGTCTAGTAATAAAAGTGAACAATGCTTCGTTGATTGTTACACTAAGGTGTCAAAGTTATGTACGAGTGTCAGCGGTTGTATATCGGATTTTCGCGCTTTCTGATCAAGTCGTTGCCCCGTTCGGGTACGGCTTCGACCGCTCGTTGCCGATTTATTCTTTTTCCCTCGGTCTCGGTGGACACAGAGCGTTTGTTTCAAACGCACCGACCGGAGTTCAATGTCCAGCGTTGAACGTCCGTTTCCAATAATATTCCAGCGGACAGGGTACATCTTTCTCTGTATCCCCGTAGCTCTCCGGCTCGCCGTCACCGTCGCACACGTGCGTTTCGTCGTTTCTTTTTTTGGGTCCTCCAGTTTAAGCCCCTCTCACTTTCCACGGTTTACTCTCCCCGTCGATTGTTTGTCTTTTCCTTCCTCCCTTCTTTTTTGCGTTTCTCCTCGTACACGTGCAATAAATATTCTGGTAAAAACCGGGATTTTTGAGCACACACTGTTTTCACTTTCTTTCGTAAACTCGCCACGATTTATATCCCTTTTCTTTATTTATCCAGCTCCTTTATCGCATCGTTAAATTTCATTTAGCAGTCGTCCAGGTTTTATACGTTTGGGGAAAAAATTGGAAATTGGAAATGATGAGACGCGGCCAGAGTTTGAGTAGATGCATGATGTGCTTCGGGGCACGAAGATGACGCGGTTAAATAACGAGACGAGGATACGTGATTCACCGTTTTTGAAACTGGGGGGTAAACACGTTTAAAGAAGGATTTCACTCTCGCTGTTGTCACTTCCCTCGGTGCTCATCACCGTCGCGATGTAAAAACCAACGCACTTCCTCCGCTGACCTCGATGAACGTTTTCATCGTCTCCACAGTCACTCGCTGTGATACAGTGATTGAAGTCTTTGGCTATAACGCACATTGACGATAACTTCGTCTTAGATTGGGCACAATTGGCTTATATAGGAGAGTTTACCTTGAAATCGTTTCACCGACAATAATTCCATTGATTCGACTTTCTTTGACACTATTCATTTGACCAGTCATCGTTCAATTATCAACAAATATTTGCTTGAGAATCTCAAGTTGAGATAGCACATCAATATACAATTTTGTAAATCACCGGTCGATTGAACTTTCTTAAACGTACGTAAATTGTCGAACTTCACATTTTCTACGTAATCAAAAATAGATAAAATACCATTAGACTGTAAGTTTATAAACTACATAAGATATTCTGAAAATGCAATCTAGATAGGAATTTCTTTTGCTCCTTAAAAACGCTAATATCCAATTATCAACAAATATTTACCTAAAATAGCACATCAAATACAATTTTGTAAATCGCTGGTCGATTGAACTTTCTTAAACGTACGTAAATTGTTGAACTCCACATTTTCTGCATAATCGAAAATAGATGAAATACCATTAGACGGTAGGTTTGTATGCTACTATGCAATCTAAATAGGAATTTCTTTTGCTCTTTGAAAACGCTAATATCCATATCATTATTTGATGTTGAAGACGGGGTTCTTGAACGCTGAACGAATTTTCTGTATTTTCTACTAATGCATGAAATCTAGTGTAATCTTGAAAGAACGTTTCTGTCCCGTATATCTTGTTATCCGACTTACTTTCGTTTATTTCCGATGACGGCACAGCTGCATGCACCCGCTGATTGCCGACGATGATGAGCTCTTTCCGAAGAGGTATTTCCCACGTATATATCGCGACGTTGTTCCCCTTTTCGTGGGACCGGACTCGATGCTCCGGTCTCTTCGCGCGTTATTGTACAGTTAATTCAGGTGATTTCTATAGAACGCGAACACCCGCGACCTTATTCTGTTTGTCGATCCGCGATCAGAAGGCGATTCCCTTTGTCGAGTTCTCGCGGGAGTACGGAATCAGCATGAGGAAGACTTCATATTAAAAGTAGTAATCTTGGATAGGAGAGCGTAGACCGAAGGGCAAGGCTCTTGTCAGAGCGTCGGCTTTTATCTAAATTGTGATATACTTAAAAGGTTCTGTCCTCCTATGAGTAATCTACTTCCCACATGTTCCTTGATTAATGGAATAATTTGATTGGGACCAGGTATCAGTAGATTCTTATATAAAATGGAATATTTATAAAACGTCGAGTTAAGATGTGGCGACTTTGTAGTGCCACTATTTAGTTAAACTGTAATTTAGAATAAGTTCTTTGTGTAGGTTCTTTGTTGTTTCTCGTTCGGTCCATCGCCAGCCAGATGCAGCGGCTCGGGTTGCTAGCTCTTGGCAAGTCGAGTCCTGCCTGGCTGGTGTCTATGTTTATATTCTGAATTCTTTCTTTCGTCGCCTATTCCTTTTTACTATCTCTATTTCTTCTCTCTTTTCCTCTTTATTAGGCTATTTAGATTAAGTTTTCGGAGCGCTGTCTATCGACTTGCGAGAGTCAGTCTCGGCTTAGCTTCGGCACGAGAAGTTTGTATGCGACATGCTCCACCCGCAATTTCAATTAAAAGAGGAGTTTATTATAAAGAGTTGAACAATTACTTAGTTCCTACACCACCTCCTCAAGAAATAATTTATTTTATCATTTAATTATTGCGATGTTCACTCATTTGATGTCTGATATATTTTAATACATTAGGTGTAGTATTTATAAAAGCATAAACTCTTAGATGTTAGATATCATGCTTAATACACACCGAGTTTTACCAGGAGAGTATACCGTGAAGAGTTTCTAATAAAGCGTGCGAATTACTGTATCGTTTGTCATTTTGTACCAATCTTACTTAAAAGAATGGAACAAATCGAGAGATTTCACATTTTATTATTCTAGGTCACTGTTCGTTTATAATAAAATGCGCTAACAGATGGCCAGTTAGAAAGTTTCGTTTCCTGCGTGCACCGGTGAAATCTCGCCGATACAGATGTTACATTCTCAATGATAGCATTTTTTTTTATAAATTGTGAGTCATTGTATGCCAAGAAAGTGGACCATATTAATTTTCACCTCCGCCGACGTCCATTGTTAGCAATCGTAATCGCATAATTCGCGACGAGCTCGCGCGATTTCGCGTTCCATTTACAATGGACTCTTCGCGAAACTGATCGAACTTCGCCAGAATCATTCGACGTTTCGATACGCTGCGCGTATGGAAATCTTGGCGGCCGTGTATGCGTTATCAATACTACTTTGCAACACGATCCACCTGCAAAGGACACCGGATATCTTATTGACTTATGATGTGCTCCGTGTGTGGCACCGACGCGTATAAATAGAGCATGCGATGCAGGTGCATCTGTTCGTACCTCATATACGTTCGACGCACGCGTTCACACTTTGTTCAGCCATCGCCTAACGTGGAACCTCCAATATTTATCTTTCCACTGCAATTAAAACGAGCCCGCGTTTTTACGTTAATCAATCTTGGCTCACTCGAAGACTTTTTATATGCCTTTCACCGTTTTCGTGTTTCTTCTTTTATCGAGTCAGCCAACTGCGCAAGAAGCGGGCGCCTCGTCCGTGACGCCATCGAAGCCCCTTGGTGCTCCTTTACTTTTTTCTTCCTTTTCCCCCCCGGCGAATCCAGCATTTGTATCGTAAGGGCTTCCGATCCCACGCGCGTCTACGCGCTTTCGAACATCGTGAACACCACGAACAGTCGTCCAGACTGAGCGAAACAGCTTTTGCATCGACGTAAACGAAATGCGAATGTAAAACATATTTCTCGTCGTATTAACTTTAGAACGAAATTACAATTTGTATCTGTTAATTAAAACAAAGTACGAGACGCTGATACCTTTTGTCTGTTTAATTGCAGAATGTGGATCATAAGATGAAATTCCGCTCGAAGAAAGGTGCACTGCCGTTCGTCGAATTGAACGGCGAGGAGATTGCAGATAGTACGATTGTCGTGCGCGAACTGTGCCAGAAGTTCGGCAAGGACCTTGACGTCAGCCTCACGTCCGAGCAACGAAGCGTTTCCCACGCAATGATATCGATGATCGAGAACCACCTCGTTTGGGTGGTCACGTTCTGGCGTACCAAGAATCTCGATCAGGTTCTGAAGGGTTACAAGGTGAACCTGCAGCACGTGCTCGGCACCCGCATCCCCAACGGTATCCTTAACTTCTTCTTCAAGCTCACGTTCGGCCGCAAGGTGAGTTTTTATACTTCATTAAACAGCCTCTTACTGAATTGTACTTAACGAAGATTACTTCTCTATCATTGTATAAAATGTTGTTGATAAAAAAATGTATATAGTATTGTAATATGTATAATATTTGTTTCAGGGTGCGAAGAAAGTGAAGGCACAAGGAATGGGTGTGCATACGCCAGAAGAGGTGTCCCAGTTCGGTTGCGCCGATCTCAAAGTTCTATCCGACATGCTTGCCGACAAGCCCTTCTTCTTCGGAGATGAACCGACTACGGTGAGTTTTATATATCAGCAGACTTGCAGATCGATCTAAATGTTCAAACCTATTCTACGATTCGCAGACGTTTTAACTCATCAGAAACCGAGTATTAATGGTCTTTATTAATTTGTGAAACAGTTGGACGTTGTGGCGTTCGCGCACCTAGCTCAGATCCTGTACATCGACAAGGACACGCCGTTCAGCCTTCGGGACTACATGCAGGAGAACTGCCCGAATCTGGTTGGACACTGCTCGCGTATGAAGGAGCGATGCTTCCCGGATTGGGACGAGATCTGCTCTACCCTTGAGATGAACACGCATCTGCCGAAGCCGGAGAAGCAAGAGGAGAAGGAGGGCAAGGAGGACGCGAAGGAGTCGAAGGAGTCGAAAGAGGAGAAAGAAGGCGACAAGGAGAAGGCGGACAAGGAGGAGAAAGAGTTAGAGAAAGACAAGGAGGTCGACGAGAACAAAGAAAAGGAGAAGGAAGGGAAATAAGCTGTATAGAGAAGACGTGAAGCAAAAAGTAAAGCCGTTAAAAAAAGAGGGGAAGAGAAGATATAAAACTGAAGAAAATCGAGGGTGTGATCTGGTGAGAGAGACGAACATAGAAGGGGTTGAAATGGGGGAGAGAGAGGGGATGAGTGGAAGATCGTGTGCGTGCTCGTGCGAATGCGTCAGTGCGAATGTTGCGTGAACGTTAAATGAGGAAGACGGACAGAGAGAGGGGTGTAGAGAGCATCAAAAATAAGGGTCGACGTGTGCGCGAAAGAGAAAGATTCGAGTGCAAGAAAAATGACGGTAAACGGGGGAGGGGGTTACAGGTTTAGAGCTCTCTACTTATACGTATAGATATTAATAGACTCATAATGTTAAATACTTCGTTTATATACGTTCGTAACACGTTACGCCATTTATCATCGACGACATGCCAGTGTGCTGACCCGGATCGAATCGAGATATTACAAACGTTTTATTATCGCAATCCGACCCAGGGCCCTTTTTCTCCCCGCGAGACATTAATACGATAAGGAAGGCGACGGATAGATCAAAGGGAAATAAGAATAATTAAATAGTAACGAAACGGGGCTATCTCATAAGTCATTAGATTTATCGTAGGTTTGCAATATATCGAATGCAATAACCTGACCCATGCAGGTGACTCTGAGAAATCTTCTCCGATCGAACCAGTGGCCAAACCGAGACGCGTCGCACGTCCATCGGTGCGATTGAAACGTGACGCGTAGACCGCGCGCCACGTTTTTAAATACGCGTAGAACTGAGGGGTCATTTATGGTTGCGATGTGTACACACGACGATACGAGAACGCCCCTGACACTGATTCAGGGAGAATGGCGTCTTGCGGTCGCTTCTTTTTACCATTGGCTCTTACTGTGCAAAATGAGTTACGTACCTAGCGTTCCCAGCAACGTGCCCGTATATCACTTCGTGATCTTCGTTTGATCGTGCTATTTAGTTACGCTTGTACTTCTACAAATGCGATTTCTCGTTTTTCGATCATTCCCCATTTACAATCAGATTCTAATCGAATCGCCATACAGCACTCGCTTCTGACGCGGTCAAGCACTCGAGCGCATCAGGAGGACGAGTGATGTTTTTAAACCGTATCGCGAACTTTGTAGACTCCTATTTTTTTATTTCTTCGTACGATTCACCCCTCGGCCGATTCGAATCGGTCGACAACTTTTTATAATTCATTGACAACGTCGATATCGACGAACGAAGAATCATCTGCGATTACGGATTGACGATAAATGATATTTACGATGATTTGTATATTATTAGGGATATATTTGTATTGCATACACGCGGATGCGATTCTTCTTTTTCTTTCGTCGAGATAAACGAAGTGAAATTCTAACGAATAGGATAAAGGGATTACGAAAGGAAACCAGGAAACGCCGGCGAACAACGCGTCGATCACCTTTTCTCCGGATTTCCTTTCGGCGCCCCGACGGAGAATAGCAGATAAAAGAAAAAGAAAAACGAACGAAACGCTGTGCTGCCCCGTGTGTTAGTTCAACTTTATTAAATGACTTTTTTCTTCGGATGTGTGAGGAAAATTTTACATAACGAAGTAAAAGCAGGAAAAAAAGAAAAATACGAAAAAGTGTCTTTCACGCATCGAAATGGAGAAAGAAACACAATCATACACAGTTATACACGCATACGTACACGAGACACGCGTTACACGCAACGAACACTGCATACACGTACAGAAATTTTGATGTACAATGTTATATCCAACGGGAATTGAATGTTTCTTTTGTACGAGGCCGTCTTTAACAAAAAAAGCATCGGCCGGAAAAATAATTCCAGAAGACACAAAATTAATATAATTAATATTTAAGTAGCTTACTATAATTAACCGACGATTACGATTACATAAAGGATAAAAGGAGAAAAAACAGATAAGTAAAAAAATTAGTGTGTGGAAGCTGTTTATACCTTAGGACAACGCATACGTTTACATCCGTGGTTACATATTATTATTATTAATTAATTAATGAATTATAGATTATTAAGAGTACAGGTAAAAATAATAAATAATGAAAACGATTAGTGACGCGAATGGAAATGGAGAATGAGCCGATGGAGGAAGAGAGAAAGAGATAGAGAGGAAGAGAGAGATAATAAGGACACTTGGACATGACCACGAAACGTTGCAAGCACAGTAGGTAGGCACACATCCAGTACAGTAAGATTATTATAAGAAGAATATTAATAATAATTATAATATGACTGCTCGTTTTATGCTCGGCGCTATGCATTTCATTGTCATTATTATATCACCATTTATTAACGATATACATACGAACAAATAAAATGTGTTTATAAATATAATGTGATCTTTACGAAATTTTCACTGAACTTTATTGATTGAACCCAACAACGAGTAGTAAGCGAAATATTTCTATATTAACATACATCACCTGCGTTTACAGTCGTCTTCGTCAGGCACTTCTAAAAAACGATAGTAGATTATTCCCAATAATTTAGACTTACATAATCTTTTCATTGACATTTTTATTTTTAACAGTTGTGATTACATTTTCATTTCAATTCTCCATCAACAATTTTTTAAGATTAACAGATGTATACATTCGTCATTTATAAGTTGTACGATCGATAATTTCTTCTGGTGAACTCGATGTAATTTTTGAGTTCGAATACAACATTATAGTATTGACACTTAGTTGATATAATTTATTAAAAAAAGTGGAGTGGACACATAGAAGATATCTTGCTTAGTGCTAATTTAGGTACTAATAGGTACTTATAGTTCATTTACGTGCCATGAAACAGATAATCGAAGAAGATAACAATGAAAGACGTAGACGTTGAATAAAGGCATGGTTGGTTACCATTTTTCCTTTATTATCTAAAATCTGAAGATTTATATAACAATGTACAAGTTGTACGACGTCTGAACGATCGTTAGCGATATAATACTTCTAATTTGGCGTAAATTGTTCAGCTCTAGCTGTATTCTTTTCTCCTTTAAGTGCGTGCACGTAGATAATTGGCAACGTGCTGTGAGAAGTTTAATTTTGTGATAAAAATTTAACGATACATTCTTATAGCTTCGTGACGATTGCTTGTAAAAGAATACAGCTAAATAATACTTTTTCTTTAATAATTATAGCTTTTACGATCTTCTACTCGGCACTGAGATATGTATAATATTGCTATAATTAACGCTACGATCAACTTATATAGAATTATTCAGCCTCTTATATTTTTTCAATTTGACGATAATTATGCAACGTTTTTATTTTATCATCTATGCATGATCAACTCGTTCGGACATTATGTTTGTCATTAACTCTCTTCTCGAAAGAATACTTAAAAGAGAAATTATGTTTCTAGTTTTGAACTAATAAACTTTAAAAATAAGAACTTGCTAAGCAACCTAAGCAAGTTACTTTTTTAAAAGCCAATAAATATCTAGACGTGTAAAAATAGATGTAAGCGCATTTAATTTCGTTAACGTATGGTCCCTACTGATCTAAAAATACTCTCCGCAATTCTGTTCTAATTACTTTCGTTCACCAAACAAATTGTACCTGCAAAATCCTCGTAAAAAAATTACGCACTCGTGCAATCAGAAATCAACTGTATTTTACGAAAAGGAAGAAGGTTTAGCAAACTATATGTTTTCCATCTGTATTACAGTCTAAGTATCATGACGAACTCGATTTCGAATCGAGATCGATCACGTTCGAGGTAGTGTGATTATGAATTTTCCTTGGAGAGTCCTTAAAAACTCTTAAAATAAACGACTTTCTCCATTCGAGATATCATAACACGTCACTTCTACATTTGCCATTTATTGTTCGGTCAAGTTCATTTGTTTGCTAACGAGAGCCGAGATCATGAGGACTTCCACTCGAGTGAGGACGAGACAAATGAACCGTACGAACGGTTAAATGCAAACAGCCAAAACAACCGTTTTAAAAGGTTGTACTAGCTGTAGATGACTGCACGCCGGACTTGGGATTAGTTTGCCCGGCGTGTGGTTATAGCTACGTGGACGCCGCGAGGCTAATCGACGTTGATTCAGTGACGGCTGCGCGCGGTTTCACGTCCAGTGAATCGTAGAGCGGGAACTCGCAGCAGAAGAGGAATTTCAGGAAGCCCGGGACCTCGACGTAGAAGGACGGCGGCATTGGTATCAGCGGCGACGTAGATTGCTTATAATAACGATACTCGGCATTGCTGAATGAGGGAAGAAAAATAATTTTGTGACAGTCGTTAATTATGGCAAGTGAAGCGGCTGTAAGCGACGGAAATGGATACTTACTCTCGATACCTCTCATCGGCGGCTTTTTCCAACAGAGGCATCCCGGATAAGAATAGAATAATGAACGTGGTGAAGATCGGCGAAGCTATAGCGATCCATTCGAAGCCTTCAATTACGTTCAGTGATATCACGAATATGCCCCACCACACTACTATTTCTCCGAAATAGTTTGGATGCCTCGAGAGCCGCCATAAACCTGTAATTTACGAAACGAACGAAACCTCTCAGATCTGAATCAAGTTCGACAGCAACTAATTTATCAAACATACCGTCGTTGCACCATTTGCCATTGTTCACAGGATCCTGCTTGAACTGAAAATTTTTGCAAGTCGGCGTAAGTCTCGGCTAACAAACCGGTCACGAATAGACCGGTGCCGGTGCTGTCCAGAGTCGTCATCGTTTTAGGAGCCGGCGGTATTTTGTGTCGCGGCGAGTTGATGATGATCACCGGTAAACTTACCACGTAGACCCAAACAGCCTAAAGATGATATAATCAATTGAAAATTATAGTATAAAACGAGTTGCAATTTATTCTTCGGTTCGATTACCTGAAACGTCCAAAATACAGCGAAACGGATTATGTTACTGCGGCGATCTTCGAATCTCTTATCGCGGCCGATTTTAATGATGCGATAGAGTAAATACATAGAGAGACGGAGGCCCCATAAGCAAACGAATATGGTAACCATTAATTGCCTACTGTCGTACGGCTGCAATAGAAAATACGATATACAAATTTTATACAATACATACGTCGTAACAACGAGTATCGAAATTAACATTTAATAATGTTATCGTTGGCCAGTTATATAGGCCCCTGAAAAAGTAAACGGTTTTATGGAAATAAACAATAGCGGTTGGAATTCGCAGTTTTGCCGACGCGCGTGCGGTACCAATTATACGGTACGCGAACAACGCTCGTAGGAGTCCACGCGTGTAGCTCGCGTACGCGTACAAGGGGAAGCGGTTTTATAATTAGAGTACCTTGCCCACTTGGCCGAGAAAGAAAGTGAGGAGGGCGAGGATGATGAAGTTCGTGCCGCCGGCGAAATCCGTCAGCTTGTCCAGTTGGAAGGTCGCAGCGACCGTGAAGAACACGATTTGCATGCCGATGGTGACGATCGCGCTCACCGCAAAGTGGTCCTCGTCCAAAACATCGACCGCCATTGATCCTCGTTGATTGCCCACCCCCGCGCTCGATGAACTATTTTCGAATCTGGAATCGTTAATGAAGCTTTCACGTCACTCCTTGACACGAGGTGCAAAAATCATTTTCACCTTGCCGGCGGAAAATAATACTTTCATCGGTCGATGATAATCTATTCGCGTAATTCTTTAAATATTTTATTTGAAATCAATTAGCCGTTAATGAGAACGCGTTAATATTATACTCCGCGGCTCCAAATAACTTCTGCCAGGACTACATTGCGTAATAATACATAATCACGAAACAATTACGCGCAGGTGTAACACTAAGAGCATGATGGCTAGTAGTATAGCTATGGCATTAGTCAGACATTGGTTTATGTAAAGAAATCGGATATACGGTATTTTTGAGATTCCATTTGGTTTCTTATACAAGAGACCTTGAACCTTGAAACCACCTGGATATTTTTCATTTATCGATTATATAGGATCGTGCACCATGATACCTGTTTAGCACGATATGGACGTTCATGCNGATCCTCGTTGATTGCCCACCCCCGCGCTCGATGAACTATTTTCGAATCTGGAATCGTTAATGAAGCTTTCACGTCACTCCTTGACACGAGGTGCAAAAATCATTTTCACCTTGCCGGCGGAAAATAATACTTTCATCGGTCGATGATAATCTATTCGCGTAATTCTTTAAATATTTTATTTGAAATTAATTAGCCGTTAATGAGAACGCGTTAATATTATACTCCGCGGCTCCAAATAACTTTTGCCAGGACTACATTGCGTAATAATACATAATCACGAAACAATTACGCGCAGGTGTAACACTAGAAGCATGATGGCTAGTAGTATAGCTATGGTATTAGTCAGACATTGGTTTATGTAAAGAAATCGGATATACGGTATTTTTGAGATTCCATTTGGTTTCTTATACAAGAGACCTTGAACCTTGAAACACCTGGATATTTTTCATTTATCGATTATATAGGATCGTGCACCATGATATCTGTTTAGCACGATATGGACGTTCATGTAATATTTAAAAAATATTGAGTATTAACGGTATCATTTTACCATTGAATTATTTTAATTAGCAAACCAAGATTTGAAGTAATTTAAAAACATAAACAAATGAAAGTAAGTAATCTATATTTTGAATTTAAATAAAAATTGAATGCTCCTTTGTAAGATAATATTGTTCAGAGTTGGGATTGTTATTATCCCAGATTCTCTTCAGGCTTTAAGGATAGATTCCAATTATTTTCATTCGAATAAGTGCTTTCGCGATGTAGAGCGTCGCAATGCAGTATCATAAAAGAGATCGTAAAAACTACAATTTCTTTTATCGCAGATGTTCCAGACTTATAAACGACCACTTCTGTTCGGTGCAGTAAAATTAAAGAAAATATTCTCTGTCATAAATAAACACGAGAAGAAACGAAACATCGTTACGTGGTACTTACCGTTCCTTGATTCGAAACTTACGCATCGTATGTTCGCTATTCAATCTCTAATCGCGAAATAAAAATCCTTTGAGCGCGAAAAAAAAAGACGAAAAACGCTGAAGCCTATTAATTATTTAGTCAAGTACACGTTTCCTCGGCGCTGCACGTTTCCGACGTTTCAATTACCGATACCGAAACATTTTTCACTGTATTTTTGTGTGAGGACGTAAAACAAACCGACGCCATTCATAAAAACGTAATTAATTCCTGTGAAAAGCGGCATTGTCTAGTCGAGCGTTGCACGTTAAGAAGATGAATGTTGATTGCACAAATCACTGCCAGCCCGAAAAGCGAGCGCGAGAATTTCCCAAGGCCGGGACACGATTTGTTACGACGGGGAGGCCGAAATTTCGACTGAAGGCGGAGAGAACGGAGCCGAAAACAAAGTGTGCCCGTGCAAGAGGAGACAATAAACGATTACCTCGACGGAAGGGAACTTCATCGTAGTAACTGGCAGAAACGGGTGGGCTTGCTTCCACCCGCGGCGACAGGCAGCGGCAGGACTAGGAGTGGATTCAATGTCGAGTCTAAAACGAGAAACCCATGATCACGTGCTATGAGTCGAGCCGCGGGCGCATCCGACGCTCCTCTTCTACTCTAGCTCGATCCCTTTCTCGCCGCAAACAACCCTCTCCCTCTGGTCGGTACTCCATGGTGTCGACCTATCGGGGTTTAATAATGATTCGCGTTCGTTGTCTAACATTATGACTTATTGTAATGAGCTTCGTTGTTAAAAATTCTATTTTAGATCGATTTAATGCTTTCATTCAAGAAACATATGCAAAGTATAGAAAAATGAAAATGGATCTAATGAATAGGGTGTGTCCATTAGGGTGCGTATTGGGAAGACGGAAAACTCGAGTTCCTTTTATTTAAAATCACAGTGAAAACGTTCCGATTACACGATAGTGAATTTTTAGTCCACTTTTACTTGAACTCTTTGGTATTTACGTTTAATTAATTATTTTTATAATCATGTATTTATGGTATTTATTATGTTTTATAATTTTACGTAATGTCTCCGTAAAAGAGCTTTCTCGTTGATTCGTTCTGGTTGAGGATGAAAAGGTAATAGTACTGTCTTTCTGTATTCGCGTGACTGATTTATCGCGATTACTTCCTTTTCGCAGAGCGCTGCAATCCGCGCCCATTCAGCATGGAATCAATATGTACACGCGAGCGCGAATGAGTTTCCAGTTAAATGGAACACACGGCACGGCACATTACGTTTTTACATTGTATTCCCGAAGACAATGAGCTCCTTTTATCAGATTTCCTTTAGAGACGGTCGCCTCGCACGGATCCCGGCTTTCTTTCAGGCTCTTCCAAGGTCAAAGGAATGAATATGAAACGGATCACTCGGTTGTTTCCCTTAGTTCGATTAATAATTTATTTCAATATCGTACATATTATATTATCATAATAGTAACTTTACAAACAATAACCAGAATATCTTATTTCGATCACGCGATCATGCGTGCATGTGGTTAAATCCGTCGTACGTTCATTATAAATGTTATAAAATTCGATTCAGTGAAAGTAAATGATTATAATAACGTAGTTCATGATGAGCGGGTTAAATTTTGGTCCCGCTTCCCAATAAAAAAATCGCAGAGATCCGTCTTATGGAAATGTAACTTATAGTATACAGTGCTTCAATTCAAGAAGAAATAGCAAGTCGATCTTTCACTTTGAGTATCCTAAACTTAGGTTTCCTTGCTAATTGAACTGCACAGTGCTCTCCCGTTCCTTGAATTCTTGTTGTAATCCCTATTTTCAATCTTAAGATCTGGTATATTTGCCCCAGATGTGAAGCATAAAGACAGATGCGATGAACAGGAGAGACATAACGAGCACAGGTACTGGTCCTCTGTAAAAATAATACGAAATTCGTTGTAAACTGATTTTGCATATGTTTCTCTTTCCTATATTTTGAGCCCACTTACACTTTGATGCCAGGGGATTCATCAGTGTAGAACCTCCACATGCCATCGGAGCCAGCTCCTGTATTTCTGTTCCTAGTCGCAGTAGCTACTGTGGTTTTCCTTTGTCTAACAGTAACACCACCACCTGCTCTGGGTGCTATTGCCTTACTGGGCGATCGTCCAGCAGCCCCAACTGAAGTCGAACTAGGTGCAGCAGGCTTAAAAAGATAAATGAAATAATCACTGTATATTTCTACATAAAAGATCTTATAATAACAGAAATGTTTCTTACCATTATTTATTATTTCTTCTGTTGACACAGGTTGCTAGTAAGTATGAAATGGTCGAGAGAAATTTGTTCCACGGTTTATAATTTGGTGTAAACCAACGATCTGAATTTTTTTCACTGTTTACGTGTTTATATTCAATTGCACATAAAGGAATACTGGAAATCAAAATTCACTTATTGTTCCGCGTGGAAAGGCAAACTTCGTCTGTTGATTAATCTACACGTTTACTGGCAGTATGAAGCACAGTTTAAAACGACGTGTCAAAGATGCACCATCGGCAACATCCACGTAGTGAAATGTAGACACGTCATCACACGCTGTTGAGATGTAAGGTTGAGTGGTCTTGTTCTCGGTGACGTACGAACACATCCATATGTTCTTATGTCGTGTTTTCACTGAAAAAATTTTTGCATCATGAGTCATGAGTAGTATATATTATATTTAGTTTGAATAAATGAAAATACAAAAATAGACAAAATCATATAAATAATAAAAAGTAGATTATTACCGTTCTGTCCTTCACTTTACTTTGCTTTAGGTGGTATTTGAGTTCTTAAGTTGATTCACAGATAACACTACGATATCGGCATAGATGCCAGATTGAGGACCGGGAGCCATCGGGAATCGGCCCCTCCACTTACGCACACTATCGCACCGTGTCCGTGTGCTCCGAGTTCGGCTCAACTTCGGCTTCGTAGAGAGAGAAGGCGAAACATCAATCGTCGTCAGTCGGTTGCGCGCAACTTGGATTTTTGCCTCAGGAGCAAGAGCGACGGACTGATGTCTCGCCTTCTCTCTCTACGAAGCCGAAATTGAGCCGAACTCGGAGCACACGGACACGGTGCGATTGTGTGTGTAAGTGGAGGGGCTGATTCCCGATGGCTCCCGGTCCTCAATCTGGCATCTATGCGATATCGTCGTCGTTGTCGCCATCATTCATACTGGACTATGCGACAGCATTTGTAGCGTCCTTCAGCATCCATTCAATTTATTGACGGAAATTATATTTGTTGAACAAGAGTACATCGTTTGACTATCTGGATTCTGTTGGATACTAATTAATTAAGATAAGAAGGTAACAGAATTTTGATATTTACACATAAAATAAGTTTTCTAACTCATTTGGTATTTGGTATTTCAAAACATAACCTGAGATTGTTGTGATTCTTGCAGATAAACTAATTGCTGTGCAATTATGTCGACCGACTTTTATATACGCTATTACGTGGGACACAAAGGGAAATTCGGTCACGAATTTCTAGAATTTGAGTTCAGGCCCGATGGTAAATTACGATATGCAAATAATTCAAATTATAAGAACGACACAATGATTCGGAAGGAAGCATACGTGCACCAATGCGTGATGGAAGAGCTGAAGAGGATTATTCAAGACTCTGAAATAATGCAAGAGGACGATTCCTTGTGGCCACAACCGGATCGTGTTGGACGTCAAGAATTAGAGATTGTCATTGGTGACGAACATATATCATTTACTACTTCAAAAACTGGTTCATTGTTAGATGTGAATCAGTCACGAGATCCAGAAGGATTAAGATGCTTCTATTATCTTGTACAAGATTTGAAATGTTTAGTCTTCTCTCTTATAGGACTGCATTTCAAAATTAAGCCTATATAAATAATTATGTTAAACTATATTACTTAAGTGACTTTACTGTAAGGAAATACATTCTACCTATAATTTTCAATTATGTTTGTCTTTTTATTTAATTACATCTGACCTTGTTAATTATCAACTAAAAGATACTATTCTTTTAATTAGAAATAGTATGAATCAGATTTAATTGATTAAACATCTTTTCTATCATTAATCACAGTGCCATTCTGTGAGTATGGACAAAAGCTATACATGATGTGGAAAGCACTATTAAGAAATAAATTATCAATAAAGAAGATAAGAAGTGACTATAAATCATGCGAACATTTCGTCGCATTTAACAGTTACAATTAAATGCCGCAAATAGAGAGGGCTCATCAAATTGGAGAGAATCTCATGTGAGTACGGAATTTCTAGGTTATAATATAAAATCCATAACGTATTGTTGTGACCGTTTCGGAATGCAGATGCAAGAATAACACTTATCTATTGCTATTTTAACAAGTATAGACATGAAAATGTCGTCGGAAAACGGGGCATCAAATTCAAATCGAGGCCGAGTCGTAACTGACTCTGTACACTCAAGATTTCGGTCATCACCAGTATACTGCGATGTCTGTGATACTCCCATTTCTGCAAATGCTACTGCCATAGCGAAACATTTTAATAATACTCATCCCTCGAAGGAAAATTGTCGTTATTGCAGAGGCAAGGTATTTACTTATGTGCAAGTGTCCTCTAATGATCCTAACGAGATACCAACGCAGATCGTTTACCACAAGTGCAGTAAATCTTGATTGTAAATACGTGCAACGTAAAGCCATTCCTGAATCAATGTGGATTCATACAATACAGATTACATATATTTAAAAGTACAAAAAGAATCTCTATAATCTATAATGATAGGCAAGTTTACAAGTTTGTTAAAATTTATTCCAAATACAAAGGTACATGTATTTGTACATAATATAAAGTTAGTTTCTATACAAGTTGCGTCCGTCGAACAGTAATTAATTCATTTATACAAAACCGCAAGAAAAATAATTTATATGCAGTAAATGTCTTATGCATTTGATGGATAACATTTTTACTTCAACGGTAATAAAAAAAGAAGCATATAAAACATGTTAACATAGTGGAACATAGATCTTCAAATATATGTTTAATTTTATCGACTGCGAATTATACTTATTGTCAACATGATTTTTTTATAAGTTTACATACTATATGTATATATATATATTTATGTATGTAACATGTGCACATTTATATATAAATATATTTTATTACATTTTTGTACTAGACTTTCTGACAAATACAGTTGCGAGAGAAAAATTAAAAAAATAATTCCTTATCGCTCTCTATAAATGAATATACAAGCGCGTTTGTTTCTATTTATACTTAAAGATATGTTGTAGCAAAAATTTTGTGTAAGTATTATTTAATACATCGTAGTAGTAAGCTTCTTCTGTGCAATAGTTTTAGTTGTAATTAAGTTATTAGTATCTTTGGAGCGTAATACGTTCGTTCTAGCACGTATAAAAGTACGATAATACTGATAATATACGTAAATGCGAAACAACACTCGGTGACAAATGTAATAATTAAACATATTTTATGTATCAATTTCTCATAGACGGTAATCCTTTTTCATAAAATTCTCGCAAAATATTTTTCTTTCGTGGAACCTATAATATGTTCAAATTGACGAATAGATTTGATTAAATTAAATTTTTTGCGTAATGTCATCTATACGTCCTCAATAACACGTATTTATAAATTACAAAGCTATTTTGACTATATTGACTAGACAGCATACAAAAATTTGCATTTCATCTCATTCATTTATGCGCACTTATTTCCATAAGTGCGATAAGAAACAAAGTGATATCTTTTAGAATTTAAGAAATATTTTTTAGAATTTGAAATCTCATAAAAGTTTTATCCGCATTTCAGACTATAACAGCATATATACTTTTCGCAAGTAAATCAACAAATAGATCGTGCGTACACAACCCACGTTAAATTCTTTTTCAAGTATAGAACATCTCATTCTACGGTAGCGTTTTTTAAAAATAACGTTAATTTCGTTGGATAGTCTGTCATCACACCAGTCGCTCCAAGATCAAAAGCTTTTTTAAATTCTTCCTCTTTATTCAATACCCAGAAGTAAACCTGTGAAAGTGTGATCAAATATGTTTGCATACTGCAATTGGTTTAGTATTAAAAATTCAATGAAATAGATTCACTCACGTGTATTCCTCGAGCTCTTAAATGATTAAATAAGCATGGTCTCATTAGGAGTATATTAATAGTGCGTACAAGTACTTTTTCCAAAGGTATAAATGTTGTGTTTGGACGTCCTTTCCGCCTAGAAGGAAGCAACACAGGATAATTTAAGTTCAGTAAGAGATAGTAGGTCTTAAGATACCTTAAATAAATGGAAGGTAGAAATATCTCCAAGTGAGTTTCCCTCAGAGGTACAAATGGTAATAAACCAGTGTATAAAAGAACTATCAGCAGAGTTACACGTCTCATAGAAAAGAGCAAATTTACGTTTGGATTCTGTACAGAAGAATAATTGAAATTAATATTAAAATAACATCATACTCCTAATATCTTTTTTAACTTCTGTACTAGTTACCGTTTCGTAGCACTTTTTCGTTACTTCATCGCTGAAATTTCCCCATACTGTATAATCCTCTCGATTGTATTCCTTTATTAAATCAGATACTTTTTTTATAAGTTCGTCGTTATTAATTTTAATGTCAATATTAATCGGTATATTAGGAAATGCTTCAAATACTTCCTTCAACAAAGCAAATTTCCTATCTTCCTCGTTTTCTGAACCAATATATTCTACATCTGTAAAGCTACAGTTTTTTAATCATATTATCCACAAGCAAAGACAGTCAATCAACTATACCTGGATCAAAATCTATTGGAAGACGTGGTTTCAACAAAGGTAAATCTTTGTAATTCACTTCAGAAATGTTCATATTCGAGCCTGTACTACGGAAAAGATTATGATCATGCGACACGACAACCTCTCCATCTTTTGTTAAATGACAATCCAATTCTAACATTTGTGTGCCAACTGCAACAGCTCTAAAGTATAAACAGATATATTTTTATATGGTACATACAAGAATGCTTGTTGCCTCATCTTGAAACAAGGAATAAGTTTATTGACGAACCGTTTAAAGGCATACATGGTATTTTCATATCCTTCTCCAGCTCCTAAAAAGATATGATTTCGTCAATAAATTTGCTTAGGAACTGTCATTTAGATGACGATATACTTGAAAACACACCGCCTCTGTGGCTGATATGCTGGCACATAAATTTCACCTGCTTCTTCTTGTGTAACAACGTCGGATATTTAAAAAGTATCATTGACGTTAACATGTAACCTCCTACTAATGTGTACAACAACATCTTATATTTCTCTATTGTTTCTTACTCGTACGATATAATGAAGCATGTCGATATCGAGTAAATTTGATGTTTGATTAACATACAATAACCGTTTCGTATGACAATAGAAGACAAATGAAAATTTTGAAAAACCAATTTATAACATCGACAGGCTTTGTCATACTTTTGACACAATCATAAACGTTACGATTACGAAATTAAACTTTGGGTGAGATCGTATGAAAAGTTTCCAAAACGTGCACTACGCATTTTTTTTTACGTCGAACTATATCGCGTGTGAATTTTGTTATTTTATTTGAAACATGTATGTAGTTTAAATTTATACGTAGGTTTGAATGCATGGCACATATTTTTTTTGTTACGCTAAAGACATCGTTTCATTGCATGCCACGATTGCCGCCAATTTTTTATCGATGTTAATTATTATACTATTTGTGGATTGGCTATTAATTTATTTATGAATCAATACTCGGCTAAATTGTTTTAATGGGAATATATATATTTTGATTTTTTTTACGTTCGAGTGTGAGGGTGAGGATNACTGTAAGGTTACAATCTTCGCTGTAGGCTGTAGGTTAGAGTCACGTTTTTTGTTTTCGGTTTACACTTATTATGTGACCGTGACTTATATCTTATATAGACTATATAGACATAGCAGAGAAAACTGGTCGAAAACCATAGATTATATAAGTCTATGATTTTCGACCAGACCAGTTTTCGACGTGGATGACGTAATTAGACGTAATCTACACGACTGAGGCATAAACGATGTATTTTACAGGTTTTATACAAACTACAGTAGATAACTGATGACATGAGTCGAGAACCCATCACTGGTGAGGATATAAAGGGAGAATTGGGGAGAATATTGGCGGTAAAGGGACATTTCTATTGTGCATGAGGTTCTTTGTTCAAATCTCTCATTTGCGAGCTAACTCAGGTAACTTAGAAAATGTTTACGAATTCTGATAGGAAGAATAAACGTGTTCACAGCTTTTTCCTTGATTTTTAAGAAATAATAAACGATAATTGGTGCCAAAGGGAATTACGCGAAATCACTGAAAATTCCGAAGCAGGATAGTGCGGAATAGAGTCGCAGAATTACAGGTAAATGTAGGTGACTACATAATATTAACCTGTTGGATATCTATCTTTCGTTAACTCGGAGCTTTTACGAATGCACCTGTCAAACAAGTTTAAAAGCTGCCTTTATAAAAATGTGTTCTCGCCAGCGTCTCTCATTCGTTTAACGAGATGTCGAATTCGAATTCGCTGAAAACAGATGCAAGCAGCCAAAGCCTCTCCATAAATTTGAGACAATTCCGATTCCAGAAGAAACAACTGAAATCATCGAACATGTGTAAGTGCCTTTGTATTCTCGTTTCAATTCCAAAGCTGATAGAACCGGTGTCCATCTTTTGTTGTCTTATTTAAGCATAGCTCCTTTTGCACATTAGATTATTACACGCTCCGAATAATTATTTTTTAATTAATTATATTTATAATTCGAAATGAAAATACAAAGATCAGAAAAAGACAGTAACTGGACATTATTTGGCTTATAATAAGATCATTGATACAGATTTTCCGCATGTAATTTCCAATACATAATTAATTATGCTTTCTACTTAGCTGATGAAGACAGCAATTTAACAGGTTCTGAGATTCAATTCAGACGTAAGCCAGTAAATGTAATTGAGGACAGCGACAGTGATGTAGGCAGCTCTGTCAAAGAAGCCTTGGGTGGCAAGGCTAAGGTACATATAATTATTTTCAAGTTTTCTGAATTATAAACAGTTCAGATTTTAATTATTCATTGCTATATAGAAAGCACGTGGTAACACAAATTGGAACAGTGATGATGGTGATGATGACTCAAAAAACAATAGAAAAAGAAAAAATACCTCCAGAACTAGTAAGAAAAAAAGAAGAAAGTTAAATAGAAATGAAGATGCAGATGATTATGATTCAGATGAAACAAGTTTTAATAAGGATAAAGTATTCGACAGGTATGTATTTGCAGGTACGTCATATTCTATTGGTTTCAGTATGCCTTAAATTAAATCAATGTCTGCAGCGATGAAGATTCAGATATTGAAATATCTAATGAACTCACGGGTGATAAGAAAGCAGTTTTAGAATTTATGCAAAATGCTCTTATATCCGAGTTACTTATGATGTCTCAATGTTCTCAAAAGAAAGCAAATGCTATCCTAGTGGCAAGACCATTTAAAGATTGGAGAGACTTGGTTGGAAAATTCCAATACAATAAGTACTTAGACACAGAACTCTTAAATTCCGCTCAAGTAAGCAGCTTCAGTAGAACGTTTGCTCTTCAATGACTGCGTACATTGAATTATATCTTTTTAGGAATTGCTGGCTACCAGACAAGCAGTAGAAACTCTTATGAAGAAATGCCTTCGTCTGTCTACAAATATAGAGAAGGTCGTAGCAGCTGGGGCATCTGCAATTACAAGTCAACCTTCAGGATTATCTTCAGACTTAAAATTAGCACCATACCAGATGGTTGGATTGAATTGGCTCGCTGTGATGCATACTCAAAATGTCAATGGCATACTCGCGGATGAAATGGGTTTGGGAAAAACAGTGCAAGTCATTGCTTTTCTTACTTATTTGAAAGAAGCTGGCCTTACAGATGAAAGAGACGGACCACATTTAATTGTTGTTCCCAGTTCGACAATGGGTAAATAAACATTTTAGAGTAGTTTCACATCAACCTTTTTTCCTCTAATATTTTCCTCTTATATGTACAGAAAATTGGAACAACGAGTTGCAGAAGTGGTCGCCTGACTTGAATGTTGTACAATATTATGGCTCTCAGGAAGAACGGAAAGAAATGAGATTAGGATGGCGAAATGGTGAGCTAGACNTATTTGAAAGAAGCTGGCCTTACAGATGAAAGAGACGGACCACATTTAATCGTTGTTCCCAGTTCGACAATGGGTAAATAAACATTTTAGAGTAGTTTCACATCAACCCTTTTTCCTCTAATATTTTCCTCTTATATGTACAGAAAATTGGAACAACGAGTTGCAGAGGTGGTCGCCTGACTTGAATGTTGTACAATATTATGGCTCTCAGGAAGAACGGAAAGAAATGAGATTAGGATGGCGAAATGGTGAGCTAGATGACGTTGACGTTCTATTGACTACGTACAACTTAGTTAGCAGTACACCAGAAGAGCGGAGACTATTTCGCGTTATGCCCATTAATTACGTTGTTTTCGATGAAGCTCACATGTTAAAAAACATGGGTACCATCAGATACGAAAATCTCGTCAGAATCAACGTATGTATTTATTTACTACGAATTCTAATTCAAATAAGAAAATATAACTTGTTTGTTCTATAGGCTAAACATAGGATTCTTCTAACGGGTACTCCACTACAAAATAATTTATTGGAATTGATGTCGCTCTTAATATTTGTGATGCCGTCATTGTTCGCCGGCAAGCAAGCTGATCTAAAAAGCTTATTTTCCAGAAATCCCGTGAGTATTGATAGCCATGATAACGCAACCGCATATTTTACTGTTTATCATATTTCAGAAACAACCAGCGGTTAAAAAAGATAGCGATCAACCGCTGTTCGAACAGGAACAAGTAAAAAATGCGAAACAGATTATGAGACCGTTTGTGCTTCGTCGGTTGAAATCTGAGGTCCTTCGAGATCTACCTGAGAAAAGTGACCGCGTCATCAAATGTCCTATGGTGGACAAGCAACAAAAAATGTATAGAAATTTAGTTGCTGAGTTTACGGCCGAGGCTGATCAAAGCACTGTTGTTAACGGCGTTGGGATGATGATGCAGCTGAGGAAGTTGGCCAATCATTCTCTGTTAGTTCGAGATTACTACAACGACTCCCGATTGAGAGTACGTAATAAGTATTAGGTTTATTGTAAAATAATTGTACCACAGAGTTTTAATTGCTTACATTGGTTTTTACGGTAGATAATATCGAGTAGACTGGCAAAGGAGCATTCGTACAAACAAAAGAATGCAGACTACATATTAGAGGATTTACAGTGGATGTCAGATTATCAGATAAATCAGTTAACAAGAACGTACAAGAGCTTGGCTGGCATGGGACTGCCTCAAGAGCTCATCCCCCAAGCTGGAAAGTTGAAGATATTGGACGATTTATTGCCAAAGTTGAAAGAGGACGGGCATCGGGTGTTAATTTTCAGTCAATTCACAATGGTCTTAGATATATTAGAAGAATATTTAACGATCAGAGGGCGAACGTATCTAAGGTCTGTTTCATATGTACGAACATTTTTAAGATTGTTTTACACGAAGCAGTTGAAATCACTCTTGGCTCTTCCCTTGAACAGATTGGACGGAAGTACGCCGGTGACTGATAGGCAAGATTTGATAAATCAATTTACAGAAGATGAAAATATATTCATATTTTTGCTATCAACAAAAGCTGGAGGCCTGGGGATCAATTTAACGACTGCCGACACCGTTATTATCCACGATATTGATTTTAATCCATACAACGACAAGCAAGCGGAAGACCGTTGCCACAGGGTAGGTCAAACAAGGTACGTTCCTCTTAATCTTACTTTAAAAGTATAATGATTGATAAAGAATATATGCTGTAAAAGATACCTGCCTTTCAGACCTGTTAGCATAATCAGATTGTTAAGCGAGGACACTATAGAGGAAGGCATGTACGAGTTAGCTCAAGACAAATTACATCTCGAGCAGCAGATTACTGGCGAAGAAGGTAAGCGCCGTGAAGTTTGTTTAATTTCACATTTCGCTAAAAATGATGTTTGTTCGCAGAGAATGAGAGCACGGACAAGAAAGGCGTATTGAAGTTACTTAAGATGACACTGGGGCTGGATCATAATAGATCGTTATCGCTGTCGCCGGCAAAGAACGCTAGGACGAGCAACGGATTAAAGAGCGGCGAAGAAAATTGTAATATAGAATTTTGAAGTTAATTCACCACTTAAGCGTATTTTGTATTAGCAGAAAAGGATCAATCATTTTTTATATGCATATATTCTAAAACTTTGTGATGAAGTACAGTGTTACGATTGCACAAAGAAAAGTGGAGGAAACAATCGGTCAGTTGATAGTAGATCTACCATAACCCGTTCTTTCTTTCGATATTTACAATAAGTGAAATGAATTTGTAAATGTAGACATTATTTATTAATTTGTAATCGCACCTATTTGCGTTTATATGTCTCGTCTAAATAATTTGTTTATTTATATAATTATTTAAATTCGGCCGAAACTTTTTTCTGACCGATGTATACCTTTAAATATTTAATAGTATGTTTTTGTGACGTAATAATCAAGACTGCACAATAATTGAAATTCAATGAAAAATCATGAATTGCTGAGAGAAAACGAGTCGGACTTTTCAATAATGGAGAACAAAGATGGATATTATTCTGTAACCCGTAAAAGCGATGATAAAATGTTTGCTACTATTGTACACACATTCCTGAACGAATAACTTGCCATGCATTGTACAAAATCATTAAAGATATTACACACTTCACGTCAGAGTTAATTTATTATCTTCGTAGCATTCAATGATAATGAAATAATCCGCCGAAGTAAAATTCTAGTAAATTCTATTTCTTTTATCTGACACACTTTTGTATCGATAATAAATAACTGACGTAAATTACAACTGGTGAGTAAAGGAAAGATTCTTTGTACGTATGTATACAATGGCTATAAAATTAGCCAAAGGGGAATCCAACGCAGCATATATTACATTCAAGTAATGGCACTACGAATAAATAATCGCTTTCGTTGCGGTCGAAAACACGGTATAGAGAATAATAATGAATGATACAGTAGAGGATAAATGGCAAAGACATAAAAGTCCGGATAAATTAACGAATCAACATTTTTAAATTCGAATTCTTTTCTCTAAACTATTTCTCAAGATTGATTAAAATTATCGTGATACAAGTGATAATAATTGTACAATTTTCCTCCTTTCGCTCCTCAATGGCACTTGTTTATCGAGCGTTTCCCTTTAGAATGGTTTGAAATGATAATCTCAAGATCCACTTTAATGATAACAAAGTTAGTTTAATTCTTTAAACGATCTATAAGTAAACAACATTTTTGCATGAAAATTATTATTGGGAAAGATACTGCGCCATCGTTCATGATAACAAATTAATTAAAACGTAAATTGCTAACTATTAAAGTACTATCAACTGGTTTTTACTTATTATCAACATCTGCATAGCGATTTCCAATTCAACTGATTTAACGCTAATTGCAATGAAGTTTCTATAATCCTTACGTGTATGCAAATGACTAACGTCGAGAGTTATAGCATCAGGCGTTCATCAGGTAATTAATTTCCGTTATCAAAACGTTGAGGAACATCTACTAACAATTAATCTCCTCACAGTAACGCAACCATCGATCGAACTACCTAGTGCAAATATCAATTTTTAATGTTCATCAATGTTTATGCTAGTAAACTTAATTGCGAGCGCGCTATGTCACACTAGACGTAGACTTGGGATATTTAGAGTCTCAGATAATTTTTACGTGAACATGTTGTGTAAGTGTACTTAAGCAAATAAAAATATTTGTAAAAATTGTTAATACATTCGGAGGAGGGAGATATGAACATATGTGGGTTCTGGGAATGCCAATTCCCACATTGCTCATAAACGCTGTTCGAGATACCTTTGGCCGGCGACAGATTAGAGCATTCGTTTGTAATCGAACATTCAGGTAAATGTTAGATTACATAAATGCTCACTGCATTGATAAAATTCAGCACAACCCAGTAAGCAAGAAATCATTGCCACAAGGTTACTATAACGTTTTTCAGTAACATGATAATATTATAAAGTATGTAGTTCTTAATGTTGCATGCAACTTCATTATGAAGTAATATTATTAAGTAATATTTTAAAAATATTTATAAAACATTATGTTGCAACGTTTATATAATTTACATAAAATCAATATTTTAAAAGCTTGATCTAACATTTCTTGTTTACTGGGAATCCTTTCAGAGTCGTTAAAAAAACTTGCGTGAAACGCAATGAGCATCTGATTCGAGTACTGCGCGGCCNCATCTGCATAGCGATTTCCAATTCAACTGATTTAACGCTAATTGCAATGAAGTTTCTATAATCCTTACGTGTATGCAAATGACTAACGTCGAGAGTTATAGCATCAGGCGTTCATCAGGTAATTAATTTCCGTTATCAAAACGTTGAGGAACATCTACTAACAATTAATCTCCTCACAGTAACGCAACCATCGATCGAACTACCTAGTGCAAATATCAATTTTTAATGTTCATCAATGTTTATGCTAGTAAACTTAATTGCGAGCGCGCTATGTCACACTAGNGTCGATTTAGATGGAACCTTTTTTCGACGAAAGTATAAGTGTAACGATACCTTAAGAGCTTCAGTTAATTTGCAGTCTAAGAAATAATGGGTTTTGGAAACGAAGCGATAACAAGGCTGTACATAAAAATTGGAGGCGCACCTATCGATTACGACAATCGCTTCTAGCGGCTCTTTTACATACGCTCTGCATGCGTTAACGTTTTTCCTGGCTTGTAAATACACTAGAAGGATACCGTATTTTGTTCCACATTTTTTCCGTACAACACGCCAGCCGAACTGACCGGGTTTCTATTTATTTCTTCATTTTTTACTCATTATTTTTTATACGAATTGAAGATCGAATAATAGAATTTGTACATAAATTAATAGCGATCAAATATTCAAATTACATGAATATGAAATCATGTATTGACTTCGCAAGGGTATATAAACTTCACTTTTATGAGGTGTTAGTGTCCGGCTGTGTTGGTAATTGGTTCCATTTTTTGCGTTGTGTAACGACTGTTGTTCCTTCGAAATTTTGCGGCGAATACGCTCCTTCGACGATTTCAACGCAGCAGTAGAATCGGTATTCGATATTGCGGAGAAGGGAAAGTCCGCGGCGGAACGAGAAAAAAATATTGCGCGAAGGACAGTATCGGCCGGAACTGCGTTCTAAATGACGTTAACCCTGTAGCCAGTGGTTCTTAACACCCTTTAACAACATTCTATTTTTAGCGTCGTCGTCTTAATTTCAAATTAACGTCTGTAAAATGCTTTGTCAATTCGAAACATGTAATCGCTTAATAGGCCTAATTTTACGGCAATAAAACTGATTAGCTTCGAGATTTAATTTCTGATTAACAATCGCAATTGGAATTAGTTCAAGTACGCTAAGAGATAATAAAAACTCTTTTGCGAAGATTTGCGTCATTAGATCTGGAGATGCAATAAAAAATAAACCGGTCAGTGAAACCACGCATCCTTCAGATTGCCTACTGTCGTCGTTCCGCTCCTTTCTTTGCGAATTCAATCCTTTTTTCTCTCCGCTGTTTTAGATTCGAGGTTCGTAAAGAGAAATTAAGCAACTTCCTTCTTTTTATATCGGTCTAATCTCGAGCAGTTGGTACCGTGCCTAAAGACATTTGTTTAACTTTCACTTTCGTTTCGTTAGCCGAAGTTCAGCAGTTTTTGTTAAATAAGACAAGATAACTATTATCGGCGGCTCATCTCAGACGTACAATCGTTTCGATCGGACTTAGTTTTTATCGAGACCGACCGATCCAATTGGACACCGATAAGCAATGTTCGGTACAATCCGGTAAACAGATTGGTGAACGTTATTCGAAAGGGAGGTCATCGTATCGTTGCGCGCACGGGAGCGTGAGAAGAGATTTCTGTTATGAATCGATGTTGATATCCCGGGTTTAGACGTATCGGCGTCCTAAACCCGAGAGACATCGGTAACGATTGAAATCATCATAGGAAGACGTTTACGATATTTAATTTCTTCTTCTCGAGGATTCACGTACTGATAACTGTAAATCCGTTTAATTCGCGGCTGATAACAAACAGAATGCGAGAGTGTCATTATTTGACAACTTCAAGAGTCGTAGATATGAACGCACGCATACATCCGTAGAGTGTCTGTCTTTTAAAATTGATAGCCTATTTAAAAGTTGAGCACTTGAAAAAATCAGGTTCGACAAACCACGTTTATGGCTCTGTAAGCTGAATCGTATCCTAAATTCCGCTGATTTACGACGAGCAGTTGAAAACAAGTCTCGTCCAGACCAAACGGCGTGTTGCTTTCCTTGACGGGGATTCGACAGTTTCTATATAAAGAAACGAGGAAAAAATGGCACCTGTTCATCGGCCCGAGACTTATCGTTAGTCCTCGGCCTTAAGAGAGGCGATAGAAAAATTATTTCCTTCAATAACAATAGCGATATCAAATCTCAATTACTTCGTGGTTTTTGTTTGCGTAGATTGTAGATCGGATTCACTGACCATCCGAATGGAAATCTTTTTTCCGTAGATGATTCGATAAGTCTGATACCAAAAAATAGAAGATCTATGACGGAAATACAATTAATTGATTATTTTTAATAAGATTATATTCTTTGAGCGCGATAAGTAAAGATAAATTATCAAAATCGAGATAAACAATTAGGTAATTCGTTACGTGGTAATCGCAATCGCTTTTCGTATCAATTATAGACTTTGAATCCTATTATATTAGATAGATGGGCCGGTCACGTTATCGGTTTTTAGATTATCCAAGTGATGAAATAGGAAACTTTTACAATTGAACTTTTACCTCCTTCTGACTGGCTTATTGAATGATCGTCTCAGACATCTAATCACGGCTTTGTTATAAGACTTTGTTGTTCCGTAAGCCGTGCGCACACAATTATTAACACCCTTTTGCAAAAAAAAGACTCTTTATCGACTGCTCAACCGAAGAAAGTCAATCGTTTTTAATCTTTATTGAGCATTTTTGTCTGGAGGAATTCTTTATTCAAATTATCTATTAATCAAGGAATTTTATCTGCGAGAGATATTCTGAATTACGCTTCAATGATAATGGAACACGTAATAATAGTGGTATCATCCTACTCGTATCGCAGAGTGTCCTTAACATCAGCACGCGCGTGGCGTTCGAGCTACTTTGTGTCAATAAGACAACAATCATTATTTGCCTGTGATAACGGCAACGAGATTTGTAGAATCGATCGTATCTCTGTGCTATCAATAAAGAATGCTAATCCTCCTTAGTGAAATGCTATTTTTCTAGGCACGAGTGTTCATTTTGATAAATCGACGTACACTCAAAAATATCGTTAAATATTCAATTTCAAAAAGTGAAATCTTACAGGAATTGAAAATGGCAATACTAACTATCAGAGCAAATATGAAACTTTAAACAACGTACATCTCTATTAAAGAGGTGTCCAAATGTTAATCGCAAACATTGAGATTAGCACGTGATTAGGTCACTTGAGAGCTTAACAAACAGCCAAAAACTGTTCCTGGTGGAAAACTTTCTTCATTGTAG